>JAFBJR010000940.1:8132328-8223473 GCA_016785285.1 Brachirus orientalis | reverse complement strand
TTTTATTATGGCATAATGATTAAGTGACATTTGGCTACATGTATATACATGTTGAGGGACTGATGTAAGCTGCTTTGGTTTCACGCAAATCTGCAGCCTCGAACATATCGTTTGCACTACCAGCATTTACCGTCTCTTTAGTACTGTTGCACTATTCTGTTGTCCAGAATAAAAGCCAAGTATAGACATCTTATCCCTGCATGTGTGAAGCATAATGTTGCCAATGAATCTGCTCCGGTCAACATGAATACACGCCCTCTGTGCTCTGTACTGCATGGCTGGGGTTTGTGTGTTCAGGTGCAGGGATAATACGACTGTGTCATTCTTCAGTGGCTTGAGGAGGTGGTGTTCAATCAAGGGTCGGATGAGTGTTACGTGTCTGTTTTTCGTTGATGCTGTTGCTGTAGGTCTGCCAGTTGTGCTTGGTAATTTATGATGCTGCAGTGCAGCTGACCGGAGCTGTGAGTGCAGGTTAGCCCCTGCATCACTTTTATGTCCACCTTTAAAAGTCAAAAGAGAGTTGGCTTTCAGAGGTCGTTTGAATTGAGTCTTGTTGCGTTTATTTTTCATGTGCAATGTCTCATTTTAGATTCCTCACTCAGCTTTATATCAATCATGCATTAACCACAATGCTTGAATGCGTGGGATGATGTACCATATACTTTTCAGCTACACAGTCACCACATGCTATATCATAAATTCTAATGTGCTTTTGTTGTGCTTCTTTGAATAAATTGTGTTAATGTATAAAAATTCTTGTGACCAGTATCAGTACTTTTGATTTTACTATGGCCAGCACTGGAGGTCAGCATTGCAGCATTTGCTGTAGAAACTGAAATATTACTGTGTTACTTCTTAATATTATGTTTTGGACTATAATTGTTAACCTACAGTAAACTCAGCAAACTGTGATGGCATTTATTCCAGCTTTTTTAATAGTCCAAACTGTGAACTGATTTTTAGTACTCACATAGTTTTAATGTTTATAATTTTAATTTAGAATGTTACATTTTCAAATATATATATATATATATATTGTGTTTCTACAGTGGCTTCAGAGAATATTTGATAATTTTGTTCTGTCAATAGGTGTTTCTCATCCTCTGGTTGCTCATAATTGCCTCATTTTTATGACGTTTCAAATATTCCACAGGCCATAAATGTGACACTGAAGTAGGAGAAAATTCTTTTTGAAAGAACTAAATGTGTCCCCTTGAACTGTGAAATAAACCTCAGGGGATCTTTGATGTGATTTCTGATCTCTGATTGGATTTTTTTTTTTAATGGAAACTCATGCCATAATCCCCAGGTGTGCAAATTTGCTCTGTGCCAAAAAGCTTTGACCAAAGGGGCAATGAAAGTCATGGTTATTGATTATGGCTTAATGGTTTATGCTCTGTTAGTGCTGCTTTAGTAAAACATCAGGAATTCTTTTACTCTGTGTTTAGGTGAACGTTTCTTGCCTGAGATTCCATCTAACATGTAGATATAAAAGAGACATCTGCTGCTTTTCTCACTCGGGGAGCCTCACAACTCTTTCCCCTGACATTTATTACACTGTAAAACGTGAGGTTGTGCTTCTAATACAAAACCACCAACCTCTCGAAAACCCCCACTCGACTCCACTCCTCCCACCTCCATCTGAACCTCCCCCACTGTCTCTCCCTTCAACTTTACTGCCCCACAAGCGGCCTTCCCTGTCATATTTGCCTTGTCAAATGCCACATTTCCACAGTTTTCTAGATGCCAAAACATCATAGGCACACGGTAATGAACATGCTCCTGCGAGAAGGCAAATAACAAAGCCAGAAGCTATTTGATACACAGAAACCACAGCGCTGTAGGGTGTGGTACATGGTGCGTACTAAATCAGAGCCTTATTTTATTCTCTTTTTCAACTCTGCTCACATGTACCATGTGTTTTACTCATCCTCCTATCTTAGCTGAGCATAAAAACATCAGCCTGCACCACTGAGATGTCCCTGTCTTGACCACACATCTATTCTGCTCTCCCCCTGTTTCCATGGAGCAGGGAGCTGGCCATAAGAAGTTATGCAACTCAGCAACAGTGAGGATAGGGATGGTGTGATTTTACCCCATTTAACACCCTTAGACTATCTGGCCTCTATTAGCAAAAGAGCCACCACACCACCTTCAAGAAGCAATAAATATGGTGATGGCACAGCTTTAACCTTAGTGCTGAATGATAATTGATGAGCTGTACTGCAGCTATCACATTTACACGCCCACATGGTCATGTAGCCATCCATCAAGCTCTTCAGACTAAGCAGTCACTCTGGAAAGGTAGTTTATGAGAAGAGGTGCATGACTGGAATACCATGGACATCTCCTGACCCTGTGTAATTTAGGTTCAGCATCTTCAGAAAGCTGTAAAGCTGTAAGTTCCAGCATACCATCATCACATTCATCACTCTGATGATACTGATGGGAAACTTTAAAAATCAAGAATCAACCTGGCTGTGTACAGCACTTTAAACACATTAAAAACCACAATGTACAGTGCCAACAATAATGTTTCAGAGTAGACTCCTCTGTCTGCTCTGCCCTAAACCCTCAACTGGAAATAGCTAGGTAAACTGCCATGGGCATGGATGTGATGTGGACACCCTGTAGGGTGTTGATTGTTTGTGCTTGTGTGAGTATGTGAGGTCTTTACTGACCTGGTTGGGTCGCCCTTTATGGAGATCATATAAAAGTAAATGTATTCTTATTTTCATGTTTTCCCTATATTCCAAAGCTCTGCATTCTTGCTTTAATTACTATAACTCAGTGATGTGGTTTGTGTAACATATAACAATGTATCTATAAGAAGGTAGAATCTGTGCGTTTATGGTATTTTCATCTCGGGTCAAAGTGAGTGTAATTAAGCAGTATATCTTTAATTTAGTATATCTGAGCATACATAGCCATGGCAGCAGATCAGTGTGGCTGTACTAAGACTACAGTGCTTTATGTTACAACAACAATGACAACATGCTGAGGTTTAGAAGCCAGAAAATGTCACATGTTGAGCAACAATAATTTAGTGCGTTTTTGAAGGACCATTTGAAGACAGCATGCTCCCATCCTGAGCGAGCCGTGTTTCTGAAGAAGTCCTGGCTGCAAAAAAAAAAGATCAAATATTCCCGCCTAATTTTCTGGTGATAAAAATAATCCAATTTACATCGCCTAATGAAATCTGTTTTTAGTCGTCAGTGTGCTAGCCTGCCTCGATGCGCTGGTGATGATGTGATTACAGTGGAGCCAGATGAATAAGTGATGGGCTCTTAGACTCCTCAGGTCAATAATTTATTGCATTCTTCCTTGCGCGGGCTGTTGAGATGTCGCTTCAGCACTTAATGCTATAGCTCCTCACTCACAGTGCAGAGAGAGCTGCAGCTGTAATGACACTCAGACTGGATGAGTAATGTTACATCACTGCTGTTATTGTCCAGGCTCTCTGTGGATCCTGGAAGGACAGTGTCATCCTTTTGCCATGGTTATGAAGTGATGAAACTTCCAAACAAAAGGACTAAAGAAGCATATTTGTGGATAGAAACGTTTACAGTTTTTTAAGCCTCAAAATGGTTGCTAAAATTCATTTGGTGCTAAATATCTTTTTACATTTATAATGTAAATTCAGCCATTTCAGTTTACAAAGGAACAGCCACTCGATCTGTTTCAGTTCTGGGTTACTGCTTTCGTCTGTTAGCAGAGATAACAGCTGTATAAACAAAGCTTTATATGTACCGTCACATTAAAGTCAGTTTACTTTACACAATTTATTTTTACAATGGCCAGTCACATCAATCTGTCATCTCTTACCTTGCTACCTGAAGCCGCATTTTGAGCTTTAACCTACCAGGCCTCACAGTGTTAAACTGACTCTGAATTTGAGCTCATCACAAGCTGGTAAAGAGGAGTAGAATTAAAATATGTAAGAAGGAGGCATGCTGCCATCTTCAGCAGGTATTTTGAGCATTGCAAAACTGTATCAATCATGCTCCAGTGATGTTTCACAATTAGGGATATGATGTTGAAAAGGACAGAGGCACATGAATACACATTTAAATCCACAGAACACAGAAACACATTCAATTTTATGTGCATAAAACGAAGAAAAACGTAGACCTTTTATCGCTCTCTCTTGTCACAAGACAAACCCATCAAAGCAATACAGTATCCTTCTCACATAACAATATTCAATCTCATATCAATATGTTTGTTTACAATAATGGCACTAAATCCGTCATCTCATTGTTGAATCAACTGCATGATAAAAATTCAAGAAGAAAAGATAATCATGATTGAATTTAACTCTTAACTATTGTAGTACACATTTTCCATTCGGCAACTTTATTTTGAGATAAGGTGTGTACCAGTCCCAGTTTTAGTGGAGGAAAGAGAGAGAGAAAATAATAAAGAAAAGAAAAAGATTGACCAGATGAGAGATACTAAATGTAAGAGAAGAGAAAAAGGAGTGTTGAGGTGGAGCTGCTGTGGGGGCTGGTAATCTCCTCCAGGTAGAGTGTGATTGAATACAGCATGAAATATGTCATATTCCACGGGGGAATGTGAAGGGAATGGAAATAATAATGTTTTTATCCCTGTGGCCATTACCCCGCAGTGTAATTTCTGCGGTAGTAAACATGGATGGATGGATGGATGGATGGATGGATGGATGATGGATGTTCTATTGAACATCCATGGATGTCTTTTCATGCTGTAGAGTTTAAAGTATAGTACATAAATACAAGTGTTAGCCATGTTCTCTTGGTCAACCAATTATTCCCACCACTGTTGACAAATGTGTTTTGTTCTGATTCCTGCAGCAGTCTTGAGATGTATGATAATTGCCATATATATATCACAGCACCTCCTCTCGTGCCATAAGTTAAATCATGCTGCTAACCTCACAGTGCCACAGTCCTTACTGGACAAACATTGATGTAATAAAGTGTGTTTGCCTGCAGATAAAGGGCATTTCATTCAGTAGATCAGTTTGTGTGTTTAGTGCAACATGCTGCAGCCTCTTTGTGTGGTTTTAATAACTTCATGCCAATTTTTATTCCTGCTATTATTGCTTATTATCTTCCTGTTTGATTTAGGACAAAGTGCTGTCATAAATGTCACCACCAGAGTTAACACATAATGACAAGGTGGTAGAAACACAGGGGCAAAGGTTGTGTTGGCAGCAACAGACGCACAGAGTTGGATTTATTTAAAGTCAACACAGGAAATATTCAGTATGTGGTGGCTGTTGATTTCCCCTTTGTTGACCTGTGTGTCAGCTATTTGATGATATGACTCACTGTGTTATCACGTTTCAGTCACTTTCTATAGCATTTCTGACAAATATGAAAAATGAAAGTAATGTGCACTATATGATGAGATTACATATGACCACAGTGGATTAACTTAACCACAAGTCATGTTATGACATAGAGTTGATGCGATAGTCCTTGACTTGATTTGATTCAAGTAGACAATGTGGTAGTTCCTATTTTCCACTGGTTTAAATCACATTGCATTAACATAAATCTACAAGATATAATCTTATTTTAGGGACAGGTATTTTACACGTATAATGACACATATCCTGATGCCCCTTCTTCAACTAGATTTTCTGATTTGGCCTGTGATTTGACCCTCAATAGTTTATTATCCTCATCCAAAATGCTGACAAAGGCACTTGATGTGAGTAATTAAAAACTCAGTATATCTCAGTTGGGCTGCCCAACATTTAATCATAAGAGAATCTCCACACAAATTAGTGTCTTTTGAGAAGGAGCCTCCATTGATGAGAGGGCAGGACTGCTGCTCAAAGACTCTGGAATTCAGAGGTCAACTGTTTAATTCTTGTAATTCTTGTATCTGTCAGTGTTGTTGGTTTTTTTTTAACTCTTTCAGGTGCCTCTACCTGCTCTAGCAAATGTCTTAATTTCTTACCCTTTGGGGGTTGATTAGCAGAAAAACAAAGCTAACTGAAATCACTCCTTTGCTTGTTTTATTTGACTCTAGTTTTAATATCAGTAGATCTGCATAACATTGCATAAAATGGTCAGAAATACCAACAATTGTAACAATAAAATAGGAGATAAGGGTGCAGGCCAAGACTATAAAATATTCAGATTTTAAATGTAAAGTAGACTTCCATACAATCTCCTGTTGAAGAGAAATCTGTGGGAAAATGATCCAACTTTTGCTTGAATTACATCATCAGTAAATGTGAGGAGTTAATGGTCTCAATCACTAATTTCAGGTCTTCTTTAATAGAAAATCATGACATATTTGTAAATAATGTTCCCATTTGGAGGAAACTAGACAGTAAAGTCGGGCACATATGAGAGGACGTAACTGGAAGAACTGTTTTGCAACTGGAAGACTATGTCCACTTTTATATACAGTCCATGGGTGAACCAGCAGCTGTCAAAGTAGCTAGAGTTGACAAAATTTAGAAATATTTATACATTTCTGCTTGCAGAAATCATATCACATATCATTTGGCTTAAAGATACCGAAGTAACTAGGGATTAAATAACTTGGTAGTAGTAATTATAAGCTACTGTACTTGGTTTATCCGGTTCAGCTTGTTACTGTAAATGTGTCATTGTGTAATAATGTTGCTGTTTCTTTTAAACATTTCATAATTGGTATTATTCCTCTACAGAATAATTTTTGCAGTTTTATCAGTCTACATGCACATGGTATAGAGTATAATCTGGGCCAAAATGACAGGAACTGATTATAAAAGTGTTTTGATTTTTTTTTTTCTTTTAAATAATACATAATTCACCAGGGTTTTGTTTCTCTTCTAATGATGAATTGGCTCCAGTGGTGAAGCAGGCCACGCTCTGAGCAACTATGATGCAAAATGTGGAGCTTATAATTGAGACATAAATTAAAAGTTCAGAACAGCCTGTTAAAACTTGATTGCCTGAGTTTCTTTATGTAGCAGGGCGGGCAGGCAGGCAATGACAGCCCCTTCGGTTCCTTCAGCAAATTGCTATAAAGAGTGTTCACTTCAGACATTTGGCAGTGCAGTACGCACAGTCTGGCCATAAGTTTATGTAACCCAACATGGCAACTGCTGTTGTGAAGCGATGCAGGAGTGAGAGAGAGGGAGCAAAATGGAAAAGTACAATAATGTGATCTACAGACGTACACATGATAAGTCCATCAGTAAAGATGAATGTTTCGTATATACAATATATTCCAGTCCAGAGAGGTTTTAATGATTCAGGCCGGTGTGATACTGCCTTGGTCGGAAAAAAGTCTTCCTATCCTGTGGGTCACAGTGGTGTGTGGTCAGCAGATGTTATAAACATCACTGGGCACAGAAGTGGATGAAACAAACATGGAGGGACCTGAGGGGCAGTATATCAACCAGACTGAACACTCGGTCGCCAAAATGATGCACGTCCATGTGGACAAAGCTGTCAGTCCAACAAGAAAGGCCATGTTCTTGGTCAGAGTTTGCCTGACAAATCACAGTAAGGCACTTAACACAGTAAGAATGAAACTGTGATTGTTTTGTATATTTTGTGATAATATATATATGGATCATTTTTTTGGGCAATTATTGATTAAGTGCCATGTGTCTTGGGTTTGTGGGCTGACAAAGAGAACAAGAGAAGCACAAACCCGACATGCAGTTTTCTCAACAAGCTGCCAACGGATAAATATTTTCAGTACATCAACATCGACTGTTTTAAAATCCAACACTGACCCCAGAGAAAAATACCCAAGTCTTGTTTAATGGTTTGACTTTTTTAACAGAGAAAATCGCTCCGTCTGTATGTCCTTTTTTGAAATAGTTTGCCGTGGTTTTATATGCAGAGATTAGCCATGACTGTCCGCAACAGTGGACCAAAAAAAGCTGCAGTTTATTAAAAATGTCGCCATCTGCCTTTAGCCTTTCTGAGCAATGGTAATGTAGAATTGTCTTTCGTAGGAGGTTTTACTAATTTGTCAAGGTAAAACTTTATGTTTTATTAGTAAGGATGTCCTGTAGACATATCCACTGATCTCCATCTCAAAGTCGTTTCAAGAACATCTTCAGAGTTAGCTGCCAGTAATTCTACTTCAGCGACTGCTCGACTGCTTGACTGCTGATACTGTACCAGCCTCTCCTGACCCTCAGCGGTGAGGAAAGGATCACAGCTATAGGACTAACAGGCTGTTTATGTCTCTCTGTGACTAATCCCACAATATCCCAGTCAATGCTGCCTGTCTGAGACTTGTATTCCTCTGCAAACATCAACTGCCTTTTCCCTTTCCTTTCACTACCCAGTAAGCAAATGCTGCTGCTGCTGCAAGGTCTTCTTAATCCTCCATTAATCAGCCTGCAACATTGAAAAGAGCCTTAGGACACAGCAGCTACCATTTTTTTAGTTTTCTTGTATAATTATTATAAATATATGG
Source organism: Brachirus orientalis (assembly GCA_016785285.1). Lineage (NCBI taxonomy): Eukaryota > Metazoa > Chordata > Actinopteri > Pleuronectiformes > Soleidae > Brachirus > Brachirus orientalis. The sequence continues at coordinate 8,215,049 of JAFBJR010000940.1, read as the reverse complement.
ATTATCATATGGCCAATTTGTTGCATGTCAAAATACATTTTACATTTTTGTACTTTTGGCTCTTAGCTGTTGCTGTTATCTAGAGCATAGGTGTGGGTAGTATATTAGAGTTGTTGCTGCTCACAGAGGTTGATAGAGTAGAGCATATACTGTATGTTGTTTAAATCCTGCATGTGATAACTAGTAAATAATCATGTGTTGATAAAACAGCTGTCACACATTAAATTATTCAAGTTGTCCAAAGCCTGAAGAAACTTTAGGCCTTATTAGAACTCAGATGTTGTCACTGCAGCCTCCAGCTGCCCATACTAAAGGGTCCTTCGTCTGTTTTTGTCACTCTTCCAGTCTTCCTCGGATTCCCATTAGGATCTTCTCTTCCCTGTTGGAGACCTTCTCCACCCCCCACATCCAGCAGCCATGGCAGATGACGCAGACATGCGCAATGAGCTGTCAGACATGCAGCAACGTGCTGACCAGCTTGCCGATGAGGTGAGAACAGTGCACTTGCTGCATCACAGTGTTTAATGCACAGACATGACAACATGCACACACTTACACACTGTATGTCTATCCATTTTCTACGGCTTTGTCCTCCCGATGAGGGTCACGTGGGGAGCTGGAGTCAATCCCAACTGATATAGGGCGAAAGGCAGGGTACACCATGGACTGGTCACCAGTCCATCACAGGGCAAACAAACATACACTCTCACATTCAGTCAGTCACTACAGTCAGTTAACCTAATCCCTAATCTGTATGTTTTTGGACTGTGGGAGGAAGCCAGAGTCCAAAAACACGTATATACACGGCAAGAACACGCAACCTCCACACAGAGAGGCCCTGTCAAATCAGGTTCCAAACGGGTGACCTTCTTGCATTGCTAGTCGCTGTGCTGACTACACATGCACAGCTAAATTAAAAAAGTCCTTTTCTCTCAGTTTAATCTTCAGCAACATAAACATGACTTTGAGGCAGCTATATAATGGAACTTCTTCAGCAACATGTCTTATCTGCCTTGGACTGACGAGTATGTCAGATGAGTGTGCGAGGCACAAATGTGCATAAATTGATGTGTAGTTTTGTATGTGTTCATATATGGGGCTGTGCCACAGTCTGTTGTGTTTGTTGTGTGCATGCGTGTGTGTGTGAAAGAGACAGCGATAAAGAGAGAGTGAGAGTGTCAGTCATGGCCCAGAGCAGATCGGTCCACACCCCTCCAGCTTCACATATGACTCACACTGACACAGCTGAGCAGAATATTAAACACTCTCTAACACACACATGGGTGAACATAGGGCATATACAAAATGGCGTCGTCACAATTACACTTTTTGCCTCTGTTGCACTGACTTACTCAAGCTCACACATCCACAGAGAGGACAGCAGCTCATGTAGGACCCATGAACATGATTTTACTTTAGATATAAATGAAAGATATAATAATGATGAAAGATATGGACAAAAACATAATAAGCAGACCGGCTCCACCAAAAATGGCTTCTGAGATCGGCTGCACTCACGGCGAGCACAGAAAGGCAGAGCTGTGTCATTGTAAGAAGGAAGGAGATATCACAGAGCCCCATCCCCACCGAGTGGCTCCAGCTAGCAAGCTGTGCTCTGCTGTTTCACGCTTGTTAGAGAGGGAACTGGAACACTCAGGGACATATCTATCACAGTGCATTCTAATAATAGACATCCAACAGTCAGGGAAGAAGGGATTAAGAGAGGGGGTTCAAAGAATCTGTCTTTTTTTAAAAAGGCTGGGCTGATGTTTTCTTGAGTAAATATTTGGTTATTAGATCTCGATTGTGTTTAAAAACACTTAAAATGGATTTAATGTTATGTCGTAAACTATGTTTACTTCCACTACACATTTCCTATCAAATGGTCGGCCATGTTTAATCTTCCAAGTGTAGACAGTCCGTCTCTCTAATGTCTCATGTTGAGTTCATATGGATAAACATCAGGTATTGATCTTTTCCGTGTCCTGCTGATTGTTCAGATTGATTCCACTTTGTTGTGATACATGATCGCTTATGTATTCAATAAACACATACACATGATTGTGTGGGTATATTAATGTTATTTACTACACTCTGCACAACAGTAGATGTGAAAACTGCAGCTTACTGAATGAGTCCTCTGAACGTGAATGGAAACTAATCATACTCCTCCCATTTGTCCACAGTCACTGGAGAGCACCCGTCGTATGCTGCAGTTGGTGGAAGAGGTAAGAAAATAGTTTTATTCATAGCTAAGTTTAATTAATAGTAGGACAAAATATGACACATAAAGAAGTCACACTGGAAGTCTCTTACCTCTGATGTCTTCTGCACAGGACAGACTGATCATTTATATTGTGTCAGAAAACCAGCAGATTCATGAATCTATTGTTTTAAGTCCTGTGTATCAGGAAAACTGCTACACTCCATAAAATTCCTCCAGTTCATTTGACTTTTTTCATCTATGAGGCCATTTTTGTTCTGTTTTTGAACTGTTGATCATTTCAGCAGTACCTTGAGAAATAATGACACTTTTATGGATGATATTTTTTACAACTTCAGCATAATGTAAATGAAGTGATCTGAGAGAGGACTAGACTTGTGCATCTCCTCCAACTTCTGTTCACTGCCTTGGGGAAATCTGTCTGGTGACAGGTGACTTTGACCAATCACAATCGCTGTTCAGATAGAGAGGGAGAGAGAGAGAGGATGCTCCTATTGGCTGTTCTACTGAGCAGTCTGTGCAAACCAACCTATAAAAACAAATATTCTGAGAGTTGGACAATTAATGCCACGACACATGTCAGTATGGGCGGAGAGTTTCTGAGATGGTGAGACCACCTTGGATCATCCATTGGGTCTCCCCATGCGAGGGACACAGGACAGAGGGCTTTGATTCCAAGGCATTAGTATGCTATAACTTGTGGATTAGTCTAAACAATGTACTGATTTCCCTGCTACACAACCCTCTACAGCTTTAACTCTCATTCGGGAACCATGGCCAAATCTTTTGAGTTCGTACCACATGAGCAAACATGCTCTGCATCATTAGTTTGACTCCTGCACTGGACCACTTGCCAAATGTCGTTCCCCTTCTCTCTTCCTCAAAATCTATAAAAAAGGAAGCAAATGATCATGTTTATCTGAGAATGTCAGTGTATTCCAAACATGTCTGGATTTCTGACTCCACTTAATCAAAATCCCAAGTTATAACCCTGAACTCTGCATCATTGTTCTGCTAATTGCTCAAGTCCATTAGTCCTGTCAGGCAGGACTGAGTCACTCATGAGTCAACAGAGGGATGGCGTGAATAGCACATTACAGGAAATAAGCCAATGAGAGAGAGAGAGAAAGAGAGAGAGAGAGAGAATACACACATTTTTATTAGCTCATATAAATTCACACTCATAAATAATTCTGCAATAAACTGCGAGTGAACGATGAGGAGGAAGCAACAGAAAGGCTGGGAGTGACATGGCAACAAGCAGAAAGAGGGAAGGAGGCAATAAAAGAGAGAGTGAAGGACGGAGAGAAGGGAAAGGCATGGACTGCTGGGGGCGGGAGTGTCCGCCAAGCTCCCGGTGCAGATCTCAAGGTCATATTGATCATCAGTCAACATATCTCACTACACATCACTCAACTGCTATAACTGTACTGTGGATGAGGGAGAACTGAATGAGGGAGGCAGAAGAAGAGCAAGAGGAGAAATGGACTGAAGCGATAGAAAGATATATACACTAGAATATAAACTGATCTGCCTTGAAAGGTTCAGTGTGTAATAGGCTTATAGGCAAAAACTGATAATATAACCCATGTGGAGTCTCTTTAATACAAAAAGTGTTTTTTGGTAGCCTTGGGATGAGCCTTTTATATATGTACTTGCTTTACAGAGGTCAACCATCTTGAGGCAACATGTTTCCCCAGTAACTATATGGATTTGCATTTTGCATTTTAAAGTGGGAGAGTGCTACGAAAAAACAAACAGCTTCATCCATGTGTACATGATGCATGAATGGAGGTGGGGAAAGGGTTTTACACCCTTTCTGGTACATTACTGCTGTGTTCCATTTACATCAGCAGTCTGAACTGGGAATAAGGAGTCAAAAATGCAAACATCCTGGGCTAGTCATTGTTAGTAATGCCAGTCGATAACAACACCCTATGCCCAAAGCAGTCTTTGATTAAACATTTAAAAGTATTATGTCCATGACTGATTTACTGTGAAACAAATATGACAGAAGTGATATTAATGGTTATAGTAGCAGCCACTTTGGAAACATGTTGGGGTTGCTCCAAGTTTCTGAGTTGGAGATTGAAATTCAGGGGGCATTCCATTGTAACTCAGAAATTCCAAATTCTGACTACAAATGGAACACACCACAAGGCCACTGTAGTTCTCTGATGCCCTTGGGCAACATAGTGCCCCCCATTTATTGCAATCAGCAATCTCACCATTAGATCTTTTTCATACACTGGAACCTCAGTGAAAATGAAGCCCTCAGCATCAGTCAATTAACTAACATGAAGCTAAAATTATCCATCATGTTACATTCAGGAAAGCATTCAGGATCTCTGATCTCACATCTTAATTTCTGAGATGTGTGAAATGCTGAACAATGGTTTACCAAATAGCACCATAACAAGGCTGACAAAACACAAAAAATACCTTCTCTAAATTCTGAGCTCTTTTGCCAAAATGTCTAAATATATCTACTTAATTTGAGTGAGCAAGCTTCCTCTACTACTGTATTTCAGTCCTACATGGGATCATGGCTTTCCTGTGGGACACATTTCCACTCCTTTTGAAATTTCCCTTGAAAAGAAGCTTTCTGGATTACAGAATAATTGCTCCCCTCTCACCTCTTAAACATCTATGTGCAGCTTTTTACCCAAACTGCCGAGCCGGCAGGGGGATGTGTATGTGTGTACTGACACCACCATAAGCTTATTTATGACTTCTGAGCCAAGCCAGGTGTTACATCTTAGTGTGGCCTTGCTGCATTTCTAAGGAGCTGAAATAAGATGAGTTTTGCATTGAGTCTCACTATTGTCCTGTTTATCCATGTTTTGCACCAACATCAAAACCTGCACCTGACCTGACCTATCGGTGACCTATCAGCCACACTGTTGAATTCTCCCATAGGCTCCACTTTTCAGATGTTTCACAGTCAGGGAGAAATTCAAATAAAGCTGCAGTCTAAAGGTGTAACATGTGCTGACTCTGACTCAGTTGGGGAGTTGATATCTTGTGTTGTTAATTGCACCATTTATAGAAACAAATTATTTGGCATCGCTCTCATTTTAATGAGAACTGTTCTCTGCTGTCAGCATTATTATTGTTGTTGTTCATCTCCTGGGGGCAGTTTCCATGGTTCCTGGTTGGAAGTGATAGTGAAATGACCTTTGCTCCTTCCAATCAATACAAAGTGATATGCTGATGTTGGGGGGGGGGTGTGAGATATTCAAATATGTCCGTCCAGATGGACAGCAGCATCAACATTAAGAGGTCAGAGTATCAAGGTGTTCCGTTACAGTAGATGCTGTTGCTGTTTTTTTTTCTTTTTGTTTTTTTTTTTTTAAACGTGGTACAATTCTATTGTGCTGAGTCGAAAAAGAAGATTTAAAGGAAACAAGAAAAATTTGTAGACCTAAAAGCAAGCAAGAGATAGCTATCATTTGCCTCTTTCCAAATATAAAAATAAACTCTCCATCTCTGCAACTAACTAATTAACTACTTTCATTTGTACAGAATTAAAATGTAAAAGTTGAAAAAAGTTTCAGTGGTAGTTATGTCTGCATAGCTGGAAACAATTTAGTATTTTTTTTCTATTTCTGAGCAAACCACCTGCTGCCTCAACTGTACATCTATATCAGTTTAATGCAGCAACATAAAACTGATGTGAATCTTTTCATCTAACTCTCACTTGGAAATCAGATAAACAGGTCCAAAAGCGTCCTTTAATCATACCATGCTTGCATTTTTTTTCTCTGCAAAAGTGTAATATATCCAGCAGAGAGGCTTGCCTTGTCAGCATTGCTAATTTAAGGCGAGCAGAGGCGGCCTGAACTGCCTGTCCATCTGCTAACTGCATTTTTATTTGTCATCAGTCACTGTGTTCTGCTGCACTGAGACAATTTAATATCACAGAATAGAAAATGGAAATAGAGTTGGGGAGAATAGATGTCCAAGTGCTTAACGCAAGTTCTTTGTGCCTAGAGTTTGAGTTGGAAATGGCTAATAACAGCACACAATACTGAGTAATGGTCACTCATTCTTTGAACTCTTGTGGCCTCGTCACTGACCTCTCTTTCATTTTCTTTTTTTCCTGCCTCCCTCGTGCCCTTTCTCTCCTCCCTCCTCCCACCTGCCTGTCCTCGGGGAGTAGAGCAAAGATGCCGGCATCAGGACTTTGGTTATGCTGGACGAGCAGGGCGGTAAGTCTGCAGGAGTTTCATCTCATATGTATCAATAACAAATCTATTCACCTAGAACAGAGCTAATGACTCTATATGTAGACAAAGCAGTTATGATAATATTCACACATGAGCAGCTCCACATATGAAAATAATATTTATAAACATAAATGTTGTTAAGTTACTGGGATCGAAACACTTGGATGAAGGAATGACTTCATATGCAGTTGTTTTTTTTCAAAATCTGATTTGGGTTTTGCTGTAACACATGGCTTATTTAATTAGTCAAGGTGCTGGGTTAATTTTGGGGAACTTTTCTTTTTTTCAGCTTCCTTTAATTGTTATTTCCTTTGGCTAACATTTTTTGTGTTTCTTGATTTGCCTGAAAGCGTTTGATTTGCCTCACAAAGACAAGAAAAGGAAATCTTGAAAGTGCCAAAACGTGAACAGATCAAGCGAGAATTATTTACTGACAGCCAATGCAGTGCCAAAACCCTACAGCTCAACAGCAAGATAAATGATCACTCTCGCATAATCCATCTGAGTGAACGTGTTTGTCCCTGTGGCAGCCAGTGTCAGGGTGACTTCTTGGCTGTTCTTAGAAATGTTTGTGTTCTCCACGATCACTTAACAAAATTGCTAGGACGTTGAAATGATGAAATAACAACCATGATAGTGTCACAGACTTAGTAACCTTGAAATCAGTGCCAGCAGATTTTATATCACACCACAACATTAACAGCAAATGGGCCTTAACACCAAGTACAGTAAGTGACAGAAATAATCCAATATGGCCTTTAACCTTTAATCTAGTATAATTCAACAAATATCTTAAAAATTTACTAAAAATACTGAAAGCCTGGATGTTTCAAACAGTCCAGAGAACAGCCAAACAGTCACTGCCACACTGCTGACAAATGAAGGTGGAAAGAAAAAAAAACGATCGATTTAGCTGGTAAAGACAAAAATGTTCACTTCTGTCTCAACTCACATTCTGTTTTGTACAATCCCTGGTTTCATGCAGTTTGTTAATGAACAAACCAAATCAACTACTTATATTTAGTTAAGCAGTTTTTATAGTGTTGGAACATCATACAGTTGATGTTGATTCTCCAGAAGTGGGTAATGAAAAGGTACCTTGAGCTTCACTTGGCTTTGGGAGAGACATTGATCCAATTTCTCCACTTGGCTGTGAACCAATTTACCAATCCTGTGTAAGAGAGCTTTAACTCTGGATTCACATGTACACTGTGGAGGAGTCAACTGAAACACTTCTCAGTCACTTTAAATAGAGCTGTGTAAAGTGTCGCCAAACTGCACTGTGGGTCCATTGCATCAGCCAATCTAATCACATTTATTTAACCATGAGCTCAAACACTATACAACAATTGTTCTCTCAGTTACTGATGTCTTACATAGCAGCCATCATATCGCTGTCATCTTAGCCACATTAGCAACTTAGTACACAGCAACAAATGTATGAATCCAGCACAATTGCAATGAGGATGATTGCTTTACCTTCCTTTTGGGCTGAATGATTCAAGGTAAAAAAAAAAAATATTTTTCTGACCGATATTGCAGTTGTGATTTATTTTGCTATAAAAGTCAAGTTTCACTTCAATATTAATTGTGTAAAGGATCCAAAATGTGACAGAGCATCACAATCAAATCATTCACTGCTCGATATTCTATAGCAAGGATGGTATCTTAAAGATGTGAACTGTTTCCAGCATGTATGAATTTCATTTTTTATATTTGCATTGACAAGAGTATAAGAAAATATAGAATAATTAACTTGCAGCCTATGCGATTTGATAATTCCAAATAGTGAATATATTTTAAAACAACAAATTGCTCAGCACTACCCTCTTCTAATCCTCAGTCTGTCCCCAGTGCTTTTCTGCACCCACAGGATCATCACTTATAATTGCAACGACTCACTAGATACACAGGCTGAGAGGCTGAGAGCCTGAGCTGACCCCTGATCTCGTGTTATTGACTTTAGTGCAGGCATCAAGTGTGAGCTGTGTAGCACTTGATGCTTATTAACGAGTGTAGAGTTTTGCCTCAGGTGGAAAAATGCAAATATTCCACCACAGACCAATTTCTTAACAATGAAATGATACGTGCAGCATGCTCAGTGCCATTACCCCACTTCACTCTAATAACACTGACTCGTCATAGCGGATTCTTTCTTTGTTGAATATGTTTAAATAAATGCATGCCAATCGGGGATTTTACAAATCTGAAAGAGTCAGTGAACTATTTTCTCAATCCATATTTATAAATGTACTTCACCCTTTCACACTCTGCCTGCACCGTATTTCCTTTAACTGGGATGGAAATCCATTGTGCAGTGGAACCGTCACCGACCCACCATCCACCACATTAGCTTAACAAAAGCCACACTACTCATAACCAGAATCCACTCATACATACTTTAAATCAGATCCGTTTTGTTGACCATTTGATTTAGTCAGTGACGGCAGCAAGATTTGGCTGTGTGGGGGGCCTACATTCACATGCAGCACCTAAAAATGCATGAAAAACGTGGAAGAAGCCAAAGGTGTTTTTAACTGAGGCACTTGGGGGGGGGTCACGCTACTGTCACATCCATTGTTACTTAGCAACCAAGGATGAAACGACCAGCCTCACTGAAATAATTCACACATTAAGAAACAAATTTATCAAAAAAGACAATAAACAAATTATCACAATTGCATTTCCCTTACAGCAGCTTTGCTAATCAATGCAGAGTTTATTTCAGATTCGACAAAGTCCAGTTTTACTAAATTCAATAAACTTTAGATATTTTTATCTCAGTGTGACACAGACGCTCCCAGAAAAACAGGCACATTAAAATGGATGCACACCGCAACCACGTTGCTTATGATTGAGCTTGGTCTGGAGTGTAGCTCTACAAAAAATAATGCATTTGTGTACGAAAAAGATGTTGCATGTGAACTGGTCCTTAATCTCCACAAATGATTTTCATGAGAAACAGACTATTAAAGTGAATTTATAGGATTTTTTTTTTCAATCTGGGCCCTATGTCTATAAAAATGGGTGTGTCAGTGAATAGTACTTTTTTAGAATTGTTCCTATAGATTGGTTTGGCCATCAGCCACAACACGGTCACAATATAATCCTGTGAGGCAATTACGACATTCTATGTTATGCTCACTAAAAGTGCTTGTTTTTGTGGCCCAGAAATTCAGTAAATGTATATATTTGATCATCCAACAAGATCACAGCCCTGAGACACACACATACACAAAGACACCAGTGTACACACACAACTCAAGTTACTGCTCATAATAACTCATATTTCTGTCAATCAGTCAATGAATTTCATTCCACTACTGTCATCCCTTTGTCCTGACCAGAGCAACTCGATCGTGTTGAAGATGGCATGAACCATATCAACCAAGACATGAAGGAAGCCGAGAAAAATTTAAAAGATTTAGGGAAATGCTGTGGGCTTTTCATATGTCCATGTAACAAGTAGGTACTGACAACGTGCCTCAGAGGTTCTTTACATATGTGGTGGCGTCCAGTTTTCCTCTTTTTTTTTTTTTGTTTGACTTTCTTTTGTCACAGTGAGTGTCTGAAGTTGTTGTCTTCTCTCCTTTGTCTTCTCTTTATCTCTCTCTTCCTCTCCTCTTCCTCCCTCTCTCTTCTTGTGCTTCGTTCTGTGGGGGATAAATGACTTGTGTTTAATCAGAGCAACTGGAGCGCATCGAGGAGGGAATGGACCAAATCAATAAGGACATGAAGGATGCAGAAAAGAATTTGAACGATCTAGGGAAATTCTGTGGTCTTTGCTCCTGTCCATGTAACAAGTAGGTGCTGCTTGCCTGCCTGCCTGCCTGCCATTCAAAGATACGAGTAAATATCTAAGAAATAAAAAAACAATTATCCGAGGTAGAAGTGACATCACGGTGGCCATCAGACAATAGTCTGCTCTGCTTCAACTCCAAATAAATACTGACTCCAGCCCTTTCTCAGCCTTAGGAGGTGGACACAGGAGGATTAGTTGTGCACACACACACACGCATGCACTGCATATTTAAAGTCGAACTGAAATTTGAATTCTCTTTTTTTTGTGTAAGGAAATACACAGAGCTGCTGTTGTGTAGAATTTTAGGTCCTTGCATTGGGTGATTAACATTTTAGGGCCAACATTATTAACATGGTAAGCCACTAATTGTACTGGTGCTTGCTGATGTGACAATGCACTCGCTCAGGTCTGATAGTATTGCTAGACAGAGCCCGCTTTCATATTAAGGATGCAGCAAACAAATAATGGTTGCTGTAAACAGAGGCAGAATAACAGAGCAATTAAATTAGCATTTGTGACTCTGTCAAAAAATTGACCTCTCCTGACAATAATGTAGGAGATGGTATTAAGTCTAAACGATTTACTGAACGATTTACAGAAATATTATGCAATAATGTTTATTTCAGTTCGACTTTAACGCAACTCACTGTAGATACCTGCAGGCACATGCAGCAGCCTTGGATCCTTCCAGAGGCTCTCTTGGATTATCCTCTAGAGTTAGTAGCCCAGAGGTCATAGCTCCCACAACTGGTGAGCATCCCATAATCCACCAGTCTTCACTGATACCTAATTGGCCTCTGAAAGTAGCACTGAGGCTTCCAAGTTATAGATTGTCATTTAATAATGTAAACACTCAACCCAGGCATGTGCAAATAGACTGGCGAGATCCAAATCCTAAAGCCAAATCGTCCAGTCCTCCACATAAGTTCTCCTCCACTCTGTCAGTGGCAGTGTTCATCAGTAAGTGCCTCTCTCAACACTCGTCCACCAAGTGCCCTATTCTCTAAGCTTCCACTTAATCTTCTTTACAGTGGGAGTCATATACATGCAGGCATAGCCACTGTAGAAGCCCCTCCTGTGAAACATTTGTATTGAACCCTCCACTATAGGAGGTTGCTTTTCATATGAATACAAAGTGATAGGACTAGCAGTACGTCAACAATGATACCACTTCAGCTGTTGGCCTTCCCAACTTCAATTCCGCTTAGATTCATGAAAAAAGAGCAGGGCTGTGGCTCCCGAAGCATCTTGGCACTCCAGATCATTATAAATGTTGAGTCTGGTAATCCAGTGATCTTGGTTCCAAAATGTCTTTGGTCAGCCTGGTCCGGGACTGTTCTCACTTCTCCTCATCTGCATGACCTCTACCACCACACCGCTCTAACATCCAGTAGATCTTCACCTCTCTGCGGGCAAATGAGACCTTTTTATTTCCCCTCCCTTCCCCCCCACCGCCATTTTTGAACCACCGAGCGCCAATGACATGGAATGACTGGCGAGCATGACCCTTTGAATGCTCATGCATGCATGACGATGCAACTCATAACAGTAATGCTACACATGAAGATGCTGAGATTATGATGCTGATGTAACTAAAAATGGAATGATGTTGTTGATGTTGATGTTAAGCAAAATGTTTTATTTAAAATGAATTAGAACAATGTATTGTCTTATTTTGGAAAAACCCCTGGAAAGAAAGAAAAATTGGCCAATATTATATTGTATTCATGCACTGTGAAATTCATGTTGTCGAAAATATCAAAGCAATATTTTCAAATGATTTGCCCTCGTCAGGAAGACTACAGTCTTTTGATGGGTCAAATTAAAATCAGAGAAGTAAAAAGAAATAAGTTGGAAAACATCTGAGGCACCAATAATATTTAATCACTCTTGAATCATACAGTAATAAAAACATGTCAACACATTGCAGCCTAATAAAGACGTTCAAAAATATTCTTATTGATTTCTCTACTAAGATCATGAACACAGTCTGTCATGTGACTTGAACTGTCTTCAATAACTACCATTCTGATCACATGACCACTTGGTATAAAACAGCCAAAAGATGCCAATTTTGTGTTTGATTTGATGAAGGTCTTAATGGTTGAAACTTTTTTTTTTACTGTTGATATGATATGAATGATATGAAATTTTAAAGACATTTTAACTTATCACCCTCTTGAGTGCCTCAGATGTTCTCAACTAATTTCTTATTTGTCTCTGATTTTAGATTTGACACAACAAAACAGAATTATGGCTGTTTTTGTCTTCCTGAGGGCGAAACATTTGAAAATATTACTTGGATAAGACAACTTGTCTTATAGATTTTATAGATCCCAAATGTTTACCAAACCCAGGTAGCACTAGATTATTTTTTGACAAAAAGAAAAGGTACGTTGGATATGCCACGTTACTATTGTGAGAATTCTAACGAAGAATAGCGCCTCTTGTGCGCAGATGTGTGATGTGACCACACATCTGATCAAGAAAATAATTGACTCTGTGACACTCATTTGCCCTTATTTTCCATACAGACAGTCTGATCAAGAACCTTCCAGTAGAATAACAGACTTTGAGTTTATATAATTGAGAAAAAGAGATAACAGTCTACTTTAACATAGGTTACGTCTGTAAGAGCAGAGACGGAGAGGTCTGACTTATCTTATACCTTATATGTACCACTGTCAATATGCAGTAGAACATCCATATGACAAGCATATGATAATTTAAATGTCAGAAATCAAAAGATGTGTTCAATCTAGAAAAGCCCTAAAAGGAATTGAGCAAAAAAAAGATTAAAGAGAGAAATGAGAGAAAATGACACAATCAAAGGAAAATGGAAAAAAAAATAATGATCCGTTTTTTTCCTTGGAGCTGAAAACTGGGTTACAGCACGTGCACGGAGAGATATTTGTAGGGACAAAATCACATCGGTCTATAAAACCGTATACTGTACATCATGTAAAGATGCCACATGCACCACATACGAATGGTGCCTTTGTCTTCACATGGCTCCACGTGGTGCTACAGCTTACTGTTGCTGCTGCTGCTGCTGCTGATGCTGCGGCCTTGTTTTTCCTCCCTCTGGCTCTGCTGCAGTTTCTCTGCAGTGCTGCCTCTCCTGCAGAGTGTTGTGCTAACGTAGCCTTCATCCTGCACTGGCTGTTCAACATTACTGTTCGTTAAGCTCCCACTCCTTCGGGGAACTCGCTCACATGTAGGTCAGCATATCAGATAGTGGCATGATAGCCTGCTGAGAAGTCAACTCAAAGTAAATGGACATGCAAATGAAGGTTAAAATGATAGGAGACATATTTTCCCACCTCTCATAAAGTAGGACATAATTCTATCCTAATTGTATATTTATTTAATCTCTGCAGCATGCAGGCTATTTATCAGAATTATTTATTTTTGATTTTTGGGTGCTCAGTATTTTCCAATTCAGCTTGTGACTGGACGATAGCTCAACTTGCAGGTCACTCTGGGAATAGATCAGATAGAGAGTTTTGCAACAGATTTGTGATACTCATTGAATCTAATCAGCAAAACAGATTAGGGAAGTGCATTATACCTATTCCAAAAGAGCAAACTGCAAAGGAGAACAAACTGGATATCAAATGAAAGGAAAGTGAGAGAAGAGGAAATGAAACAATCATATGTATATTAGTATAGAAATAGTTTAGAATGGGGAATAAAAGCTGAAAAAAATGAAGATGGTAGAAAGAGAAAGGGTAGCATGTGTGTTTACCACAATGGTTGTGTGGCAGCAGGGACAGGCAGCTCAGCGATGCCTTGCCTCAGTCCATTTCTATTAATAAATGCAGTGTAGGAGGCAGAACCATCGCCATTCTTGATACAGGCAGAATACATCAACACAGCACTTCAAGGTTATACAAAACTCAGTGACTGACTGTAACACGACCGCAAGAAATAACAGAATATTGTTGTATAACATTAATGCATATGTAACTATTTATATATGTGAAAGGATGTGTGGCAGCCCTGCCTACAAAAGTGCCTTAAAATTGTCGGAAAAAAAAAATGTAACAATTCAACCATTATCTTGCTCTTTGTGCCAAAACAGCTGCTGAAACTGATCTTCGACAAAGCCCAGCTGTGTTAGCACAGTTTTGTTTATTGTTGTATTTGTCAGTAAACTGATCTGCTCTCGAAACAAAGGCAGGAACAAGCATCGGCTCACACTCCTCTGCTTCACTGCTACCTGACGTCCCAAACCTGGAGGCAAAGCAGTGACATATAAAAAGAAACAACAAATCCAAGGGTTGGGGGGGGCGTGGGGTCACTAGGTCTGCGAACGGTTACTCATGGTGTTATCCTCTGTTAACTACCTCCAGTTCTTTGTTTTATTTTGTTTCTTTTACTCGTTTTGCAGTCTGTCCTCCACATTAATCGTCGTCGTCCCCCCCCCCCCCCCCCCCAAACAATGTGACAGTCCTGTACACTCTGTGTTGCGTGTCTGCCAACTGCTCATCTCTTCTCTGTTTTCTGTCACACTGGGACATTACACTGTGGGAGTGGGGAGGGGTTTTATTATTGCAACGATGTAGAAGTCTCAGTGGGATTGTTGATCCTAAATATCACAGCACTTTAAATGCATGCCTGAATTGTACAGATACACACAGATGTGTTTTTTACCATACAAGGCTTGCCTGATTCTGAACAGTATGTTATATATCTAAAAGATATAACATCACGTACATTATTATTGTGTAACAACAGAATGAGCCTGTACCAATCAGCCCATGCCTGCTATGCTTTGCTTGAGTTAGTCTAGTCTCCACCATATATACATGTGCTGGATGCATGAAGCCGAATAACACCTCTGTGTCACATACTGACATGATGTTGCAGTGCCTCAAATGCAAGACTGTTTCTGTAGATTTTGACTGATGGGAAGTCGACCTGGTTGAGGTAAATCGCAAGTCTTTTAGTCCACCAGTTGAGTAACTATCCCTCCTCATCCTCCCTATCACTGCCGGTGGCCAGGATGAAGAGTGGAGCCAGCAAGGCCTGGGGAAACAACCAGGATGGCGTTGTGGCCAGCCAGCCTGCCCGCGTGGTGGACGAGCGTGAACAAATGGCCATCAGTGGAGGCTTCATCCGCAGGTAAGAGGGAGGATTTCTGTTTAGGCTGTCCATCAAAACACCTGAAGCTGAAAACCAGAACTAAAAGGCAAGCAGAGAAAAAAATATAATAAAAATAGAGAATATCCATCCATCCTTTTTGTACCACTTCATCCTCCACTTGAGGGTCATGGGGGAGCTGGAGCCAATCCCAGCTTACATAGGGTAAAAGGCAGGTCGCCAGTCCAACGCTGTGTCAACAAACAGAAACAACCGACCATTCACTGTCACGTCTACAGTCAGTTTAGAGTGTCCAATTAACCCTGTTGGGACCTGTTAGGATTTGAACCGATAAGCCAGGTCCCCTTTCCACTAGTGGCCATAATATAAAAGAAAAATAGGCATTCAAAAGCAGTTTGAAAAAAGTCTCCGTGGATTAAACAGAAATGATACATGTTCACTAGTGAGATTATGAGTCATTAGTCAATTTATTTACCATGTAATTACCGTCGAAATCTGCATTAAAACTCTTGTTAGCATAGTATTTGAGGACTTAATTTTTGTTTTGTTTGTGTAAATGATCTGCCCTGTTTAAAAGAGTAACGTGTGTGGCACAAAGAACTCACTCTCTCTCTTAGATTTCAAAGCTCAGAGTAAATATACGTATCATGTCACTGGACCAGCCAGTGTTTTTCCATCATTGTCCACATCTTTACATCATTGTGTTCTTGATTATGGTAATTATTATATACCTGTTGCTGACTACTGCATATGGAACCTGAGTTATACACTATTTTAAACTGTAAATCAATTGCATCTCCCTTTGACTGGGCTCCTGATATAAAGGCTCATTCTCGATTAATCAAAAACAATTTAGGTGAATGTACACTTGTGAAAAATAGATATATTTATTTTACCTTCAATTTCTGCCCAATAAAACTATATTCATCTATTTGTGTAAAAGAAATTTCACAAGTTAAGGTCTTAGTGTACTTGCAGTTTTGCCTGTTTCAGGCACAGATGTTCACTAAATGTTGATTGTTTTGTATGTTGATCTACAGCCTCTCCAGTTTCCATGGTATAATTTGAATAATTTAGTTATACTTATAGTTTTAGTTAATGTATATGAGGTTACACTGCAAGATGTAACAGAAATTAATCTGTCGTGCAGATTTGTCCTTCTCTGTCCAGGTGGTTGGTCTGTGTTCAGACTCTGCTCCTCAGAAACATAAACTAAAGGATCAGAGGTGAAATATGGTGGAGAATGTCACAGAAGGAGCGGGCAATGCCTCTCCGAACCTGGTCACGGTACCAGTTTGTGACAGACACAACCTCTAATGTTGTGTGTGTGTTTGTGCATGTTTAGGGTAACAGACGATGCCCGGGAAAATGAGATGGACGAGAACCTCGAGCAGGTGGGTGGCATCATCGGTAACCTGCGCCACATGGCTCTGGACATGGGCAACGAGATCGACACCCAGAACCGCCAGATCGACAGGATCATGGAGAAGGTATGACAAGATTTACATTTGACAGCTTTTACGTTTTTTTTAACACATTCATTGTACATTGTACAATGAATGTGTCATTGTACATTGTATTACATGCCACATATGAATAGCTTTTATTCAAGAGGTTATATTGTATTCTGTAAAAAGATCACAAAACTGAATAGTTTACCCTTAATTACTTGGTGCATTTCCATAAATCATGATTTGAAAAGATGAAGACAAATATTTCTGAGCAGCTCATCTGGTTTTGAGTGATGTGGAACACTTTGATCTTCGCACTGAACCATGTTGTAAAATCTGCTGAGGTTTGTGTCTCTGCTTCTGTTTGGAAATATTTCAAAATCACCATTAACCACCACTACTGCAACACAATATAATACCATGTATTATTCATGTTTAGGAAAATGGAACTTTCTTATTTGCCTCTACTGTTCTGTAGAGAAAAGCAGAATAAGCAAATACTCCTATTGATAAATCCACAGTTCGGGAAAGTCAGCAGCATAAAACTGCATGAAAGAACCAAATTAATACAAGAAAACACTCGTATCTTATGTGAACACAAATGTTTGCACAAATTAATTCTATTCAGTTCTCTTCAACCCTTTGCTTATATTTTGTTGCTTTGTACATGTGCACACATAAAGAGACCTGCTGTGCTTTTAAGTGTAATTACAAACAAAGTAAATTCTTATTTGCCTCGCAGTAGCTCTATTCATTCGCAGTTGTTGACTGATAACTGAGCTCAACAGACTAGAATTTTATCCAGTCTTATTGGAAGCAGGCATTTTTATTGTTATTGTTATGATTTTAAACTTTATTGAACCTCACTGAAATTAAACACACAATAACAAATAGTAGTAAAATTTACAGAAATGCAAAATTATGAAATAAAATTATAAAACAGCCAGATGAGTCCAACCTCTTTAAAGTTTGTGAATTTTTTATTTTTGTACATGAATCGTTTTTATTAAGACAAGTCAAGAACAAAAGCTGTGGTTTTACATATGGGTCTGTCAATAGAATTCTGACAATCATGGTTATCAGTCCACTTCCTCAATAGTGGGGCCCTGAGAGCTGCCTCCTGCCTGACCGCTGCAGCTTCCTGGTGCTTCTCCCTGGTACAACTTTGTCACAATCGGCTTGCACACCTTCTCTAGCTCTTTCTGCTGATGCTCATACTCCTCTTTCTCCGCCAGCTGGTTGCTCTCGAGCCAGGAGATTGTCTCCCTGCACTTGTCAATGACCATCTTTTTATCCTCCTCACTAATTTTTCCTTTCATACTCTCATCCTCGACACTACTCTTCATGTGGTAAGCGTAGGACTCCAGTGAGTTCTTTGCTGCGATCTTGTCCCTCTGCAGATCATCCTCAGCTTTATACTTCTCAGCATCCTGTACCATGCGCTCAATCTCCTCTTTGCTAAGGCGGCCCTTGTCATTAGTGATGGTGATCTTGTTTTCCTTGCCTGTGCTTTTGTCGGTGGCAGAAACGTTCAGAATGCCATTGGCATCGATGTCAAACGTTACCTCCACCTGTGGTACACCTCGGGGTGCAGGAGGGATACCTGTCAGCTCAAACTTGCCCAGGAGGTTGTTGTCTTTGGTCATGGCTCTCTCACCCTCATATACCTGGATTAACACACCCGGCTGGTTATCTGAGTATGTGGTGAAGATCTGGGTTTGCTTGGTAGGGATGGTGGTGTTGCGTTTGATTAGAGGTGTCATAACTCCACCAGCAGTCTCAATGCCCAGAGACAGAGGAGCCACATCCAGCAGCAACAGATCCTGGACATTCTCCGAAGTGTCACCCATGAGGATCGCAGCTTGGACTGCTGCACCATATGCCACAGCTTCATCTGGGTTGATGCTCTTGTTCAGTTCTCTCCCATTGAAGAAATCCTGCAAGAGCTTCTGGATTTTGGGAATTCTTGTTGAGCCACCAACCAAGACAATATCATGAATCTTGGACTTATCCATCTTGGCGTCTTGTAGGGCTTTCTCAACAGGATCCAGTGTTCCTCTGAAGAGCTCTGAGTTGAGCTCTTCAAAGCGTGCCCTTGTGATGGAGGTGTAGAAGTCGATGCCCTCAAACAGAGAGTCAATCTCAATGCTAGCCTGGGTGCTTGAGGACAGAGTCCTCTTCGCTCTCTCACAAGCTGTTCTCAGTCTCCTCACTGCTCTCTTATTTTGGCTGATGTCTTTCTTGTGTTTTCTTTTAAATTCCTCCACAAAGTGGTTGACCATCCGGTTATCAAAGTCCTCCCCACCAAGGTGTGTGTCTCCTGCTGTGGCTTTTACCTCAAAGATGCCATCCTCAATGGTCAGGATGGACACGTCAAAGGTGCCTCCTCCAAGGTCGAAGATGAGCACATTGCGTTCACCTCTTTTACCTTTATCCAAGCCATAGGCGATAGCTGCTGCTGTTGGTTCGTTGATGATCCTCAGGACATTAAGTCCAGAGATCACTCCTGCGTCCTTAGTGGCTTGCCTCTGAGAGTCGTTGAAATAAGCAGGCACTGTAATGACTGCATTTGACACCCTTTGTCCCAGGTAGGCCTCAGCTACTTCCTTCATTTTAACCAAAACCATAGATGATATTTCCTCTGGGAAAAAGGCCTTGGTCTCACCTTTATACTCCACCTGTACTTTGGGCTTTCCACTATCACAGATCACCTTGAAAGGCCAGAGTTTCATGTCGGACTGGACAACTGGATCATTAAACTTTCTTCCGATTAATCGTTTGGCATCAAATATTGTGTTGGAGGGATTCATAGCGACTTGGTTCTTGGCAGCATCTCCAATGAGCCTCTCTGTGTCAGTGAAGGCTACATAGCTGGGGGTGGTCCTGTTGCCTTGGTCATTGGCAATGATTTCCACTTTGCCATGTTGGAAAACACCAACACATGAATAGGTGGTTCCCAGATCGATTCCAATGGATATTCCCTTTGCTGAAGACATCTTTCCTTTTCTTTCAGTAATATGTGCTCTTTTGCGCAAAGATGTTGTAGGTTCTCAGCAGAGTCTCCCCAAGTTTTTTCCTTTGTGTCAGCTTCTTGCCAGTCAGTGTTGTTTCTTCTGAAACTTATGCCTGGACTGACTCAGGCCTGTTGCTTATATAGTTACAATCAGGATTCCAGAACGTTCCAGAACCCTCCCCTGCCCCTCCTCCAGGCTCACTGACTCAACTGTTAATTTTAGAAGCTACTGTAACACCACAGGCCTGGTGCAAGAGAGCTGGTGAATATTCCAGAGTGCAACAGAAGTTTTGCTCCTTAGCCAAGAAGAACACATTGCTGAAATTGAAGCTGTAAGGCTAAAACAGGAAGGGCTGTCAAAGGGTGAGCATGTAAGTACTGGACACCACTACTCGAATGACCATTCACCTTATTTGCCTTCTGTTTTAATTCTTCTTGGTATGAATACAGCTTTGTATGTTGAAAGTCATTAAGGCTTTATTGTTGATTTAATGCATTCATAAATAAATATATAGAATACACATTGTTGAATTTTGATCAAGCAAATATGTCTTAAACAAAGACACAGTTGCAGAACATAATGGACAGACTCAAGATTATCACAAGAAAAAAGAATAGTTTGCGTTGTGACCAGTTATGTTGTGTGTCGTGTAGAGCCAGTGGGATGTTGTTAACAGGCTTCTTGATTATTCATAACCACATGTATAGCAAAGCGATAACAGGTAGGTATAATGAAAGCAGAGATTTGCATCCTCTCTTCCCTAGGAAAGTTTGACCAGACATCAAAAATCTTTTTTTTTTAGGATCCAACTGATATTCCTCGTTCTTTCTCTCCCTTTCTTTCACCCAGGCTGATTCCAACAAGACCAGGATCGACGAGGCCAACCAGCGTGCCACAAAGATGCTGGGCAGTGGCTAAACGCTCTGCGTCCAGGGTGTGATGGTCCCCAGCGTCCCCCCGCGCCACACATTGACAAGGCGCTGACATGCTTTCATCTTGGTATTGACCTTCTAGGTTTGCACACATGCACATATCACCTCCCCTCCCCATTGTAAATGTTGTTCTGTGTGTCGTCCGTCAAGCTTTTTCAAGATGATTGTCCTCGTAAAAAAAAGATGATTTCTTATACTCCGTATATCATTCTTTCCAAAGGTTGTATATAGTGCTGACTTGATGGCTCTCTAGCTCACCTGTGAAGTTTTTATTCTCTTTATGAAAGTATATATACATATATTATTATATATCATATATAATATATATATATATATATATATATATATATATAAAATTACAATGCTCTGGATGACAATTATATAATAGGAATGCTTAAACAAGCTGTTTGTTTTTATTCTTTTTCCTTTTCAGTATCTCAGTATCGTCCTAGTAAAACTGTGTCATTCCACTTAGGCTACTGTCATGCTCCTGTTTTTTGGTGTTGTCGCGACAAAAGTGGAGATGAAGACTGTTGGAACAGCATGAGTAAAAACATGCTAAGTGATGGTACAGATGAATGAAAAAGCAAAGAGCACTTACAATCAAAGGGCAGCCATTGGGTCATTTTCCCTCATCGCAATCATACTGTTCATACTGAGTTACTGTTTAGACAATGTGCAACTAGACTCTCTGTAGCTGTATTAGACATTGCATTCCAAGTGATGTGAATTGTGTGTTCTCTGCATGACAAATGGTAGATTTTAGTCTTCTAAATAAAACTTGTCTGAAAAATATATATAAAAAATGATACCATGGCAGTAGCAAATTGACAAAACGCATGCTCAGTATTAGGACACAGTTGATCGTTCCATACTCCTGCAAGTTTGCAATAGTGCCACTCTTTCTGTCTCGATATATTTACCGACTGTGACCATCTTGTTGTACAATAATGCAAAAGGGATCAAAAAAAGTGAGTCAAAGATGAAAAATATGAGGACTTTGGGTTGTATTGCAAAAAAATGACCTGTTTTCTAAATGATTATGCAGTTCAGTGATGAAGATGTTGATTATGTGATGAAAGAGAAGGACTGGTTGTGTACTGTAACATAGGTTTTGGATGCTCTGAAAAAAAAAAAATAAACGTTTGCAATGTAAAGCAAAGACACATATTTCTGAGAGACCTTACTTTTATAAGAAGACTGTATCTGTAAGTTTATTCTCCCCGTGTGGTTTGTTTTTGGTAAAAATAATGATCATGTTAAATAACAATGATTATAACTATACTCTACAAAAAACACATACAAAGGGTTTTTTTTTGTTGCTTCTGTACTTTAGAGCTATGCACACCAAATCGCCAAAATGTTGAGTAGTTAGAGTAAGGTGATTAATTACCTAAACCTGAATGACACAATAGGTTAAACTGTGAGATGATGTCCTCAACGCATGTAATATTAAAGACTCCCTCTCTGTATCCTGTCAGTGTGTGAAGTGGTGGACATTTTGTAGCTAGCTGAATTGATTAAAAGTAATAAACCCTAGTCGCACCCGTGTCTGTCTTTATTGTTTCTTTTAGTTGAAGCTACTTGTAGAATATCACAGATTTGGCAGACAGTCCACCCAAATTACAGGAAAGTTACCAAAACCATAATTTATACACTGACAGTCACTAAGATAGAAGATTTGTTTATATTTATAATACGTATCTTTCTTAGAAATGTAGAGATTAAAATAAAGACGAGGCATTTGACTTGAATGCTGAAAAGGAAAACTTGGTTTTAAATATTATTATAAGTATTTAATCGAGAAATTCATGCTTAAAGATTCTGTCGGCGGGATTTTTTTTCAGCAATATTAATAAATAATTCCATACTAACCTTTCAATATTATGTAAATAAAGTGATTTGAGAAAGAGAACATGTTTGCTCCTCTCTGTGCTTGGTTTACAGCCTTGGGAAAAGATTTTGTCCAATCACAGGACAGTTCATAAAAGGAGGCTGCCCTTCAGTGGGAAAATGGCTGTTCCAACATTGGCAACAACTTCCTATGCTGCATAGAAGCATAAAAAATTCAAATAAACTCAGAGTAACAGAGTAGGTCCATGGTGACCAACTTAATGACAGACAGGAACAAGTACAGAAATGCTGTGGTGTAACCCAGAATGGAAAAACATCATGACTGTTTTCCTCAGCAAAGAGCACATGCTCTGCTGTTTGTTGTGTGCATTCGAATGTTAACGAGGAAATACAAATGATAACTTAGAAGTCCTGCTAGATCATGATACGGCAGACAACCATGGAGGAAAAACTAGTGGAAGGCAGGTGAACTCGTGAAGAATTCCTGTCTCGGGCATATACTGGCAGACAGAGCATCTTCATCCTTCATACTTAGTACTTAGTTCCACACAGTGAGGCTTTTTTGAGGTAGTATAGTAATATATTGTCAGCGTCAACTTGCATTAGAGCAGTGAAATGATTCTCTGATAATAGTAATCGCTGTGATACAATGGAAAATTGATAACACACAAAAATACATGCATATCCCTACACACACATATATATACTGTATATATTGTACATGCATATACCCATATTCAATATATTTTCCCTTTATATACATAGAGTAAGCATAAGTGCAAAGCAGTACTGTCCAAGGACCTGGCATTGAGGTTATGTTAATGGTTAGGAGAAGCAGCAGAGCTGCAGATCAGGAGCATGGAGAGGAAGATGTTGCATGGATGCACAAGGTCTCTAAGATATAGAGAGGATGTGGGTTATGGAGAGCTTTGACTGGCAGCTGTAATGGATTATGTCATTGAAAGTCCTATTAGAGTTCTGTAAGCCAGACTTAACTTTCCCTTTTAGGTCAAAACCTTTTTATATCTGACCAAAGAGCAGTTATGGCTCAAAGGCCAAGACAGGAGAAAACTCATAAGTAAAGAAAGTAGAAGAGCAAGTGCTGCAACACTGCTGAATCTCTGTCTATCTCACTATCTGAGCTTCATCCATTATTCAGCAGGATAACAAAAATACCCTAGAAGGAGACCAGAGGAAAGTACTAGAACATTATGGATTGTTTTAGTGTCTGGAGGAATTCTGCCTCACCATTTCATATTGCCTCTTTCAGTTCTAGTTATTTCTCTGAAAACTGAATGCACAGAGGCGAAACAAAGTGCTTGTCCTGAAAGTGCTGACTCATGACGAGGCAGGTTGATGCAGAACTGTGGACTCGTGTGCATTAGTCTCCCTCTGTGTAAATCAGTTTCACAACGATGCTGCAGAATGAATCTTTGTAACCCTTCCTTTGGATGAACAGGTGACACCAACTTACCAAAAGTGTTTTTAGCTTCACATTAAAAAAGTGTTGATTTTCTCAACTTTGACGCACATAGTGAGCAAGATTACAAACTTCAGTTTTCAGTCAAAAGGCTGTGTAACAGTGAGTTAAAGTCATAAATACGTCCTTAAGATATCATAGACTTCAGCAGGCATCAATTTTATTAGCTCAGCTTTTGTTTCGTGGCTATAATCGGTTCATCATCATGTCTCCACTGACATCCATGTTTTCACAGAGAGCGAGTCTGC
Organism: Brachirus orientalis; assembly: GCA_016785285.1. Taxonomy (NCBI): domain Eukaryota; kingdom Metazoa; phylum Chordata; class Actinopteri; order Pleuronectiformes; family Soleidae; genus Brachirus; species Brachirus orientalis. The sequence continues at coordinate 8,190,709 of JAFBJR010000940.1, read as the reverse complement.
CTGTTTTATGTTGGTTCTCGGTGCACGGGGACCAGCAGGGAGCACAGGCACCTCAGTTAGCTCTGCCTGTGTGTCAGTACCTAATACAAGCACACCTTAAAAAACCTGAAACACCACTTAAATTTGAAAGTGGTGGTCTTTGAGAATTTTTTTTGTTACATTCTTGAACAGACTTGATTGATCCATACTTGATGATGATGATGAATATGATGAATATTAGTAATATATACATACAGACCCATTGTTTATAATTTAATTAGAATAGAATAGAATAGAATAGAATAGAATAGAATAGAATAGAATAGAATAGAATAGAACTTTACTGTCATGCAAGGTGGAAATCAACAAAATGAAATCATGAAAGGAGACAGTAAGAGTCAGGAAAAAAAACACCACAATAAGATAAAAGGTAGTTCTAAAAACAAGTGATAGAAATAAGTGACAATTGTAAAAGATGTGAGGGAAAAACAATTATATAGCAAACAGATGAATCTATGATTACAAATATAGCATACATTGTATCACAGGTGATTCTCTGTGTGCCTGCTCTGTCCTGGATGTATGTGCTGCTTAATTGAAAGCCACGGCTGCTGTGGGAAGTGTGCACACTGTGTATCTGTCTGCAGGCAAAACCCCCCGAACTCCCGCAGCACCAGTCATTGTCTGCTTCCCAGCCTCCTCACAGACTGTACTCATCATTCCGCCTTTGTCTCCCACTCCCTCGATTCTCTCAGACTCACTCTCCCTGCGCTCAGCAAAAAAACCAGGCACCTTTTTTTTTTTTTTTTAAACCAGCATGTCTCCACTAGTTCCACTCCTGCCACCTCTCTGATGTCTGCATCCTCCTGACACTGTCTGGGATTCACATTTATCCTTAGCCAGCAAATAGAGCATATATATATAGAAAATATATATATTTGCACTTTCCACCCATAACACAACAGAGAGAGAGATAGAGAGAGGTTTACTGTAAATGCTGTCTAATGGGAAGATTAGATGGTGAACATATTCTTGAGATGTTGGAGCTGCTGTAATAGTTAATCAGGAGCCACCATGATTTCACTGAGAATACGCTTCTGTGTCTCTGTATGTCAGTACATGATACAGCCACGCTTGAAAGCATCTTCAACAACCAAACAACCAAAAACCAATCTCTCCAACAGGTTGAGAGGTTTCTGGTCTCCGTTCACTCCCGTGCCGCTGCTGCATACACACAAACGCTCCCTCAGTCAGGTCTGATAGTATTGATTGTCAGAGCCTGTTTTGGGCTGAAGGATGAACCGTACAAATAATGTTACTGAACATCGTACGAGGGGTCGTGAACCATGTAACATTCCTGTTCATGAAGACCAAACAACAGAGCAACATAGATCAACAAAACTTACACACTGCAGCTTTAAGTAAATAATCTGAATATTTCTTCCACTACTATTTACATTATAATAAACCATTTTGGAATAACACTTGAAACAAATTCAAATTCCTACTTTGTGCGGGCTTATTATATGTTTTATGTAGATATATATATACACATACTGTATATAATGTCTGTTGTTTGTGACATCCTGAATTTATTGCCTCCTTATTTAGGGCCCTGCATTATTCTTAAAAATTGTGGAATTTGTTGCCTATATTAGTAGGACTTATTTTTATTTAATGTCCCAGTGTCTGCTACGAATTAAGGGGGGAAACGCATTCCAAAATGCGTCTGAATCTTAAAAAGCTGGTTTCACAGTTTTAAATCACAACAAATCTTTATGTGTGCTGTTTAGTAGTATTGCTAATATATTGATATTAACGTTGTTTTGTGTCTGTGAAGCATCTCAGTCATCCAGGTCATGGTATCCAAAAGTGTAGCAAAAAAAAGGCAACTGGACTTAGTTGAATTTCTTGAAGACGCTTCGCCTCTCAGCCTCTTTAAGAAATTCAACTAAGACCAGTTGCCTTTTTTTTTTGCTACGCTTTTGAACGTTGTTTTGTCATTTGTGTTGCAGCAGTAGCCTAATAATGATAGATCAATACTCCCAGATTAAATTGAATGTGGAATCACAAGCAAGGGGATTCTGTCAGTGTCTATTTTATTCCTTTTTTGTGTCTATTCTACATATCATGAGGTTTGTTGGTTCACTTTATACTATGTGCGTATATTTTATTGTGAATAACATGTATGCCATGCTGTTGCAATTTAGGTCAGTCCAATAATATAGAGTGGAATGTGAGCGTGCAGACAGATCATTGCTGGATCTAGAGGAGAGGAGAGGAGAGGAGAGGAGAGGAGAGGAGAGGAGAGAGGGACCTGACATGATTATCTGCAAAGCCACAATGGCGGATTGGAGACGTGCATGGCCAAGCAGGAGGGGTGGGGCCGCTCTCTGTTACGCAATGGGAAAACCACTGCAATCTCTCCCCTCCTCTCTTTCTCTCTCTCTCTCTCTCTCTCACCCCACCCATCCACCCATCCTTCAACCTTCTCGTCACACACTGACCACAGTACAGTGTCATCTGTGTACCCAGTGTCAGACGAACAGTACGCATGTTAAATTGCGTAAAAAGCTCCTGTTAACTGCACTCAGGAGCTTTTTAAACTATTTCAATTTCAAGCTGCGACGCCGAAATTTTCTGTCAGCAGACGTTGATCTGAACGAGACATGACGGGGACCCAGAGTGACTCAGGACGAGGAGAACATGGAGGAAAAGAGGGGAAAGCTGCTGTTTCTTGGTAACCTTGGCATCCTGTGATGTCGGCAGCCTCGCAGTGACCTTCTTGCACCTTTCATGGTGTAGCCACAGTCTGAGAATGAGGCTCACTCCAGTTTGTTCTCAGTGTGTCCTCAAAGCACAGATTTGACCTCTGTTGTCATGTGAAGCTGCGGCCTGTAAATGTTTGTCATCAGTGAGGAGCACAGCAAACACTGGCACCTGGTGGTAAAAATAAATACCTTTCCAAAGATCATTTCTAAGAATTTAGGTATTTGCCATGCAGTTCACAGTTAGACAAAATGCTTATTCAATTTTATGTCTTACTGGTTTGTTTAATGAATTTATTCCATCTCTTGTTTTCAGGTAATGCCGGTAATTCCAGCATATTACTCCAAATACAAAATTTGGATTTTGATCAGTTTATTTGTCTTTATTTTGAAACCTGTTTTACTACACAGTGCAACATTTTAAACTAGTCCATCTAATCTCTCGTTTTATATATTCACACAAATATGTTATTGTTTGCCCTATTTTTTATTCTTGTCTGATATTTTCTCATGCATTTCCTTATAGTGTTTACTCGGCGGTATTTATTGATCCATTTATTCATTCAGTTGATTGGCATTTCCTATCTTTTGTTTTTATCTCTTTAAGTGACAGTTTTCTAAGTGGGTCAATATGGGTCAAAGGTTGATCAATATTTTCACTTGATATCAGGCCAAATACAACACAGTAAGTCCAGTGATAACTGGTCAGCTCAGACTGAGAACTTGATGTCATCAATCAATTAATTCTATTTATACAGCACTTTACAACACCTACAAGGTGTTCAAGTGGACGTGCTTTATTTAAAATTAAATAAAACATACAATTAAATCAATAAATTACAATCAGTAAAATGAGAAAACACACATGGATGACAGTGGGAAAGTGTCACCGTACTACTGGCTATAAAAAACCATTCTAAATAATTACGTTTCAAGTGTAGGTCAACGATCGTACACAAATCAGGGTCATGGTGATGGAGGCTATCAATGAGGCTGGTGGTGTAAAAGGCAAACACTAAGGTGAACAAGGGATACCAAAAGAAAAAACACAGGAGGAGAAAGGGTGTGACAGTGCTAAAGCAAAAGTAAATGAGACAGAAAGGTCATTTATGACAAAAAGGAGAAACAGAAGAGAGTGAAGAAGAGAGTGCACCTCATTCAGCCAAAGGTTACAGCTGCCTGTGGTTGTGGCCGCCAAATTCTGTTAACAAGAAGAGACAAACGTGAAGCTACACATGTTCATTTGTTGCCGTCATGACACACTCTAGTTTACTTTGACTTAATCACACATTAACTAACACACAGCTGCCAAAAACTACATGCACATTCATGCACAGCCTCAAACTCCTTCACTTTTTTCCTTACTTTATGTTATGGTGCAGTTTGAAAATGGAGCAAAATAGAGAAACATTTAAAAAAAAAAAAGGAGTGAAGCAGGAGGGAGGGAGAGAGGGCAAGATGAGAAGAGATGTCAAACAGAGCAATGAGCAGCGGGGACGAAAGTGATGAATCACTACAGATGACTCAACATATTTCCACTCTGCTGGAAGATGGCGGCCTAAACAACATAATGAGGTATTTTCATTAAGGCCACAGAGTCTCTGGCTGTGATCAAAACAGTGACAGCTGCTGAAATGGCTGACCTAGTTACAGGTAGAGCAGCAGGGAAACGTGGCTTCTGCTTTTCAAGGACTCTTCCACGTTTGTATTCCAAAATCAGAAAGACAAGGTGGTAACGCTGAACCTGTTTGTGTGACTTAATGCAGCGTAGCTGACTGTTGTCCTCCGGAACAGACCAAAATTCAGGACTGAGATGCACACTCAGCCAAATGATGCAAAATGCACAGTTATTTCTTTCTTTCCTGCCTCAAACAGGGCACATCTGAGTATTAATTACACAGAAATGTTATAAGCTTCATTTTGATTGAGCTTCAGGACTGAAAATGAGCTGTGTATTGAGTATTTGTGTGATGCATCCCTTTATATTCACATTAAGAGGAGTCTTCTCAATGGAGGGGGCCTTGGTAGACCACCACCATTCTTCTTCTTTCAGCTTCTCCCTCGCCACAGTGGATCATCTGCCTCCATCTTGGCCTCTTCTGTTACACCAACTGCCCTCATGTCCTCCCTCACAACATCCACGAACCTTGTCTGTAGTCATCTTCTTTCCCTCCTGCCCAACAGCTCCATCCTTGACATCCCCTGTCCAATATAATCACCATCCCTTCTCTCCAAGCGACCAAACCATCACAACCTTGCCTCTCTTTACTTTATCTCCAAACTGTTCAACCTGAGCTGTCCCTCGAATATGTTACTTTCTACTTCTGTCCGTCCTGGTCACTCCCAAAGAAGAGCTCAGCATCTTCAGCTCTGACACCTCCAGCTCCACCTCCTGTCTTTTAGACAGTCCCAGTCCTCTTGCGCGCTGTCCATTGCTTTGGATGGTTGACACCAGGTATTTACTTCCATCTTGCTCCTACAAACCTTCATTCCCCCTCTCTTCAGTGCAGACGTCCACATTTGACATTTTGGCTTTCAGGACGTCTTCAAGATCAGAGACATGTAGGTCATTTCTACTTGACAAATGTGTTGCTGAGAGGGGGCAGAACCATCAGTGGTTCATTAATGTATGTATGTTTTAACATAAAAATTTGGGGATTAGGTTAATTGGACACTCAAAATTGCCCGTAGGTATGAATGTGAGAGTGAATGGTTGTCTGTCTCTATGTGGCCCTGTGATGGACTGGCGACCTGTCTTGCCCCATGGAGTTAGGCACCAGCGCCCCCCGCGACCCTTAGTGGATAAAGCGGTAGAAAATGAGTGAGAGTTCCTGGGACAACAAAGGTCAACAAAGGTTCTTATTGTGTAGGAGAACATATGGTAACTGAAGGCTCCTACAAGCCTGCCTACTTTAGAGTCTATCGTAAAATCCCCTCATCCAAATGTAGGTCACACATGAAAATTAAGTTATATCAGTATCACAGGGAAAATCCCTACAACACATCCCTCATGAGTAAGTTATTACTGCTGCGCCACACGTTCCAATAAAAATATTATTACTCAAAGAAACGTGTTTCACCCTGACGGTAATTGCTCATTTATAGTTTCACTCTTTTGGACTTTGGCCCTGACCACAGGTAGTGGCTCGCGGCCAAACCTCCTCCCTTCATGATGGAGAGAGCCGTATGGTCTTCATATAAAAACGATGAGCTACTGTATGTTGCTGATTCATTTTGAGGGGAAAGCCTGTGCTGTAACACAATATTGATTAAACACAAATTAAATAAGGAACAGGCAGAGTTCCAATGCATACACATTTTCTAGTGTGTCTGGACTCATGGGACCTGTCTGCCTTCAAAAATCTGAAGTTGACATTAAAGAAATTACGTATACTCTTGAAATTGTTGTTTCCAAACATGGAGTCAAATCTTGCCTACAAATAGAGGCAGAATAATACAAACAGAAAAAACTCAGAAGAAGGTGTTCTTCACTTGTTGACAGTTTTGACTCTGGAAAACAAGGTAATGCTGTTTAATTGACTGGGTTGCCAAATCACATATTCATATATAAGTATAGCTAATATATCAATCCTTTCTTATATTTTTGGACTATATTGAACAAAAAGCAATGTATATTTATTACATGCCCTGAACACGTAATGTGGTAATTTGTAATTTGCATTTAATAATAAGATTAAATAAAAGAAATAAAATAAAAGTGAGCTCCAGCCCTGTGTGTTCACTGATTGGCTGAACTCAGATCGAACTGTTATGACATAACTAACACACACCTGAGGACACAGCTGTGTGTCCATCAGCTGATGGCTTCACTCTGCTTTCAGCTGTTCCACTGGCTGCGGTGGTAAGTTTCCAAACCTTTACCTGACTAATATTACAGACACACGTGCATTTACATCTGTTTACCTCATCACATATAAAGTTTAAAGTTTAAAACATTAACAGTCAGGTTTTACCACAATGTCGAAATGATACTTTGAGTGGCTCTGTCCCTGTTGTATGCACCATGCAGTCTGACTGCAGCAGTATGAAGGTCAGCTTTTCTGGAGCTCAATCTGAGATGTACAGTGCCATCTGCTGGCAAAATTTCCAAGTTACACGTTAGGGGGGGAAAAACTTTATTACACAATGGTTTGCATTTAATTTAAAAGTGAGCGCCTACAATGACAAAGTTAAAACAAGATTAAAGAAACCGCAATGGTAAATGCTGACGTGACTTTGTGTTCCCTCGTGGACACAAGTGAACGCAATTAAAGAAATAACACAACAGTAACTTTGACCACTATGCAACCATCTGAAGACTAGAAGGAGAGATGAATTCAAGTTTTCAGGGGAATAAAAATCAATACAGGGCCAAAGAAGACACACACAAAATGTATTTTCTCTCTAATGTTATTACGGGAATATTTATTGTGTGTGTGTAAATGTCAGAAAACACACCAAAGTTTAGGACTAAGTGGGGGAAAAAAAAAACAACACAAACGACCAAAGCAAATGAAGCCTCGTGTTTATAATCACATGGAACTTTTCAAGGTGCGACTACATTACCGTGAACTTTCACGCTATTCACTTTTGAATGACCTGTGATGTGCTTAATCCTAATGCATCATCTCCCTGTATTGGTCTTTTATTATGGTCATGCAGTTTCCACTATAAGTGTGGAACAATATTAAAATTTCATCTGACAGTTAGCTTACGCTATTATTGCAATAACTGTATAAATATGTGGTGAAATCTCGCTTCAAAACACACTGATTTCACTTTACCTTCGCTAAGTAAGTTTCTATTTGTGGCATTGCATTCATTCATGGAAATTGAGATACACATATGTCTTTGTGGCACTTTAGAATAAATTACTAGACTTGTATGCTGGTGACAGCATTTTCAAATCTCTAACAATACTAACAATATTCCCCACTCACAATTTTCATGATAATGGAAATCCACCAGAATCTACTATTGCAGTGGGATAAAAACAAATTATTGTTAAATAAATATTTTTGGTGGGTATACATAAGAGCAGGCAATATTGGTAGATTAAATTAAAAACCAAATTAAAACGAATGGCCCCCTAACCGCCCTATGTCAACTGGGATTAGGCACCAGCGCCCCCTGTGACCCTCATGTGGAGGATAAAGCAGTACAAAATGTGTGAGTGATCAAAAATAATTTCAATGTACAACACACACTAACAATGCTCGACTGCTACTCTCTGTACAAGTCGAAAGAAAAGGCAGGGAAACACTACTACAAAGATAAACTACCCGTGTTAAAATATAGATGTACAGTAGCTGAGAGGTGTGAGCCCACTTTGTTGCTTATCTGTGTGGTTCAGACTGAAGATGAAACGGTAGTAAACAAGATTAAACTGTACATCGCCCAACATACTGCCCGGTTTTTACTGTTGGGTGTCGCTTTGAGCACCAGTTACTGACACTTCCTCTGTTTGATCAAGTCAAACAAGTCACATCCCCGTGACTGATCCACAGGGATGTGAGCTCTCCTGCTCAGACACAAGTCCAGTGGCTGGAAACAAGAACTAAAAGCTTTAAACAGCTTCGCATCAGTGTCTGACAACGTCTTCACCCTCTCTGTCTGTGTCTCACACTCCACAACAGCTCAAAAGTCTGGAAAGCAGGTGAAAAGGGTCCTAAGTCCGGAGTGGCAGCCAGTGGCCGAGGCCCTCGAAGAACCTCTGTACGTTCACGGCGTAGAAGTTCACGTTTTGGGTGAAGTCTGTGCAAATGTTGGAGTAAGTGTCCACCAGGGTGCAGTAGAGAGCAGTGCCGCCTATGCTGATCACCACGGTAACCAGACACAGCAGCAGGAGGATCAGGCAGGAATCTCCACCTACCTCATCTGTGAAGTAAGAAAACACGGCACAAGTTAAATCCACTTCTTTGATAAATTCACAATAAAACAGTTGACAGAACAGCTGTGGAAACAAGTGCAGCCAGTGTGTTTCCACAACTCCACACAAGTCCTGGAAGCTGATTTGTAAAGATAAGATCATAGGATGATCATCTTAAAGTGCACCTTGCTCCATGCCATCCTCTGGTTCACTGAAGCGAACTTTGCGTGTGGGGTTTTTAGTGTCAGAGGTGCTGGGGGGGGGCAGTCCGTCCAGCGACGCTCTCCTCCTCTTCAGAATTGAGACCAGACCATCAGGAGAGGAGCTCTACAGAAACCACAAGAAGTAAAAATTTAAAAAAAAAAAAAATCACAAAAGTACAGTTTTGTTTAAAAAGTACAGTAACTGTGTGTTTTTAGTGCACTTGTAGCTCAATCTGTTAGTATTCTGAATTTGTGCTATTAGAAATTAGAATTATTTATCAGTTAATCCATTTCAACCCTCCTTAATACACACCAGTGGTGAATACAAACACACACTGAACCGAGTTGGGATAAAAATCCAGAAATAGTCATCAGGGTCTCATAAGGTGTTTGATTTAATTCAGGGGTGTCAAACATATGGCCTGCGGGCCACAACCGGCCCGCCAGAGGGTCCAATCTGACCCGCAGGGTGAATTTGTGAATCTAATCCTGATGTGGAACACTACGTTTTTCAGTTCCAGATAGCGGTGACTAAATGCTTTGTGCCTTTAATTTGTAATGGGTAAATGGTAAATTTAGGTATAATATAGTTGAAATTTCAAATTTTTTTGCCTCACAAAGTTTCAGGTTCAGTAAACAGATACTTCATTTAGTGTGAAACAAAGGGAAACATTTGGAGTTCAGGTCAGTGAATGCAAATCACAGGCTACTGAAGCCACACTCAGTGGATGTTATCCTTTTACTCCACATAAAATCAATATGTAATAGAATTATGTAAATAGTGGTTACAGTTTAATTTAAAAAAATGTTAAAAAAAAATGTTTTTACTGTTATGATAATTCATGTGTATCTGTACATGCGTGTGTGTGTGTGTTCATGGGCTAGAAGTTGCTTCCTCATGGATGTAATCTTTTATCACTAACCACCACCTGCGGGACAGTCGGGAGTACGTTCAGCTCTAACTGTGTCGGGTTTGGACAAAAACAATACAGGGCGCGTGTTGGGTTCAGTCAATATTCTCTCAGGCCCTGTCAGGTTTGGACAGAAAAAATATGGCGCGAGCTCTACTCTTGCACAGGACAATTTTTTCTTAAAAAAAGGAATAGCATTAACTGGACAAACGAAATGACCTGCATGTAAGAGGCTTGTTGTCGGTTTGTCATCTGCTTTGAGTTTGTTGTTGAATCACATTCCACACACATCCCCATGAAAACCTTTCGACTTGATCATAATCGCTAAAACCAGAACACACTGAGCAGAAACACACACTAACACACAGTATTGACATGTGCTGACTATAGTGAAGTCATGGAGTCATCTGCTGCAACCATTTATAGGTCAATTATCCAGTGAGACAATGGGGTCAACACACTGATGCTGTATCTGAGCAGGAGGAGCATCAGTGTGTCATGTTTTAATGCTGGGGGCAAAAGTACAGCTCCTGTACAACTCTGAATGTTCAGTTTCATCTCCGTTTCTTTTATTATACATGTGCATGTGTAGAAAAATGAAAAGGCATCTGTCTGTCTGTGAATGTGAGCAGGAAACAGATGTAAACTCTGGTGCTGCACCATAGTTAAGTGGTGAGATAAGACTATAAAGTCAGGTCACATTTTCTGGTTAACTGTGAATAAACTAGTCACATACACTGTGTAAAGGTCAGCCTGACATAGACATGGTACACTGGGTGTAATGGCTTTTCTTGCTTTATGATGCAGTGTGTTGTCTTTATATCTGTAGTTCATAAAAAACCTGTTTGGTTTTCTTTGTTGGATTCATTTTTGAGTGTTTTTGTTGGTTAGATTATAAATGACGCGTGCATTTACTGCATGAATTAGGAAGAAATCTGTGGTTTATTCAGAAATAATTAAAACGTAGTTGTTTCAGTGTTGTCTTGTATTGGAATAAATTCAGTTTAATTAAGGCAGGATGTAAAGAATTATAATTCCCTTTTATTTAGGCAAAGCAGTGCTCGGGGCTAAATCCCCGTGAACCTTGATGAACATGTTTTGATAACTAACATTTGCTAATTAGAATAGCTTATTAGACTGATACAAGGAAATGTAGGGCCTGGGCCACGCTGGTGTGAGCAGTTTGCCTACACGCCTGTGCCGTCTTATCGTCTTGCCTTTTCTTTGTGCTGCTCTTCTTGAACGTAGAGCTCTCACCTCTCAGTTAACCCCAGCCATGAAATGATCTTTCACCATAGTTTCAACGTTTTTACCTTTCACCTATGTTACAAACACAACGCTTTCAAGTATTTCACTGTTCTAGAGCATAGACAATTGACCCAGGTTGGGACGGATTAGGTTCGGACAAAAATCCAGAAATGCTTGTTGGACTCTGGTCGGGTTCAGTCACACCAATTGGCATGGTCATTTCTAATTCTTTTAGTGAAACATAGAGTTAAATAGGGTGAGTTTTTGACTGCCTTAAATATGGAAATATGGTGTAAACGTTAAATAAATAGATGTATAACATGTAACAATAAGTGATAATAAGTAGAAACTGATACATGATCGACCTAGTGTGTCTGTTTAGAACCGAGAGTTATTATTTATGACAGGACTGAGAACGCCAACACACAGATGCTGGCTTTTCAACTTTGAGCTGATAACACTCTGGATGATCCTTTTCCTCTTTAGCCCAGAGGACATGACGTCCTTGATTTCACCTGTGACATGTTCCAAACAGATGTTCGCTGAACATTCCTTACATGTCCCAGTTTTTTTTTTGTTGCCCCTGTCCAAATGTTTTTGGAACCTGTTGCAGGCCTCAAATTCAAAATGAGTGAACATTTGCAAAAACAAGGTTTTATCAGTTTAAACATGTCTTTGAAGTGTATTTAACTGAATATAGGATGAAAAGGATTTCCAAATCATTGTATTCTGTTTTTATTTGTGTTTTTTTGCACAATTTCTGGACTTCATTGGTATTTGGGGTTTGTAAATAGTTAAATTTACTATAATAGTTAGAATAGTAAGAAGTGATTTTATACTCACGTGTTCATGGGGCTAGTATTTAATGATAAGTTTTGTCATTTGTTGTAACCATAAATAAAGGCTGACAACCACCTGTGTGACAGTCACAGTGTGCTTCAGCTTATTACAGGGTGTGTGTCGGGTTCAGTCAATATTCCCTTGGGCTCAGTCAAGTTTGGAAAGAAACATTTTGTTCCCGGAGTGCGTTTACTTTCTCAACAAGGCTTTTCTCATGAAATAATCCTGACATTTAGTTGAGACCTGAGGAACATTTAAAAGTACTGTGCGAAAGTCAATATCACCAAAGTAAATGCAAATCATCCTGCGTATAACATGAGTATGAGCTGCAAATGTCACCACGATCTACTGACACATTTCACTGAAACCCACAAATGTGCCGCATTGTTAAGCACAGGCTACATTTCAGATTACCAGGCCAAAGTGACTCATCTGATCTTTCTCCACTGTGACTCAGATCAAAATGTATTCATGGCTGTGTGGTTGCACATATACAATTTTCGGTATGAGGTTTCCTAGATCAGATATAGATGCTGTCTTGCAACATGAGTAAGAACGGTCATATCAGAATCCACGTGGCGTGTTGTCGTGATCAACCTGCACCAGCAGTGCAGCAAAATCAAACAACAATGGCCGGGAGTGTCTTTGTCTAGACCTAAATCTAATTCTGTAGCTGCTGCAGGTAAAAAGGTATCAATGTGCACATACAGTACATGCCATTTCAGAGGACAATTGTGTTCACAGAAAAGTCAGATGCAAGACACGTAGTTATAAATGTGAACCATCACATCAGACTTGAAAATACAAGCGAGGATTAACAGTAAAATGAGTTCATCTAAAAGTGATATTATTGGGTATGAGTTGGTGACACTGGTATTTCTGCGTGGAAATTATTTGAAGCCAAGTGTAAGATGAAAGGGACAAGGTTTTATAATTTTTACAGGAGTAGATACAGTCAGCATTTACTCCAGGGTCAGATGACTCTGCAATAGACTCCCTTCTGCACTAATATAAACACGACACCATCGACTACTTTGTTCTGACTTTTCCAGTGTGACATTTTGACGCTCACCGTTAAAGCAGCTGTCCAAGATGAAGTGCAACCAGCATGACACTGTCACTGCTCTCTGGGATAACTGTGATAATTGCATGTTGGTTGATTACGGCATATTTGTAATGTTGAACATGACACAGTGGAGGGCCAAAAAAACTGAAAAACAAACTCCTGCACTGTAAATGGGAAAGGAGTCACTCACCTTTTTTTACATGGCTTACATGTGCTTAAAAGACTGGCATATACCCACTAATTTAGATGTAAATAAGGTGTAAGGGACCCTACTAATGTATGGTGAAGGATTAGTCCCACCCATAGACTGTACATAAAAATGGATGTAGTCTACTAGTTTGAAAAGTTAAGCAATATGATGGAAGTAATAGTTAGCCACCAGGCGGGATGATGCTGCTGATTGCAAAATAAGGAACTGTGTGAATGGAAGTCTAATTAGCACTTAATTTATACAGTCGGTAAACATTTTCCTGAGGAGTTAATGGTCTCAGTCACTAGTTTCAGATCTCCTTCAATAGAACGTCATTTTTTAAAAACTTATGTTTTAATTAAAAGGAAACTAGAGACACATGAGTGGACACAATTGTGACTGACAGCTGGAATTGTAGGTTGCGAAAACTGACACGGTGCTGGTCAAATTGCACAACTTAAGGCTGGTAGTTTTGTGTTGTGAGCGCTCATTCTACAGAATTTGAAGGGGCACAATGTGGCCTTTTTCAAAGATCCTAAATGTAAACAAAATGATCTATTACATCACTCATTAAAAGGCTTGTCTTCAATGTTCATCTAAGTGCAGCCCTGTCAACTGCTGCCGTTCCGTTTTTGTTTCTTGTGTATAGGATTTATTGCATAAGTGTATGTCCCTGAATCAGGAGCATTAATTAAATAACTTAAATAAAGGCATTTTAGGTAAATTGTAATTCATTAGCTCTGTGAATTATTGAATTTTTTTTCTACAATGGGCTTTAAAATAGTTTCAAGTTTTTAACTCACTTTGTCTAGTTTTTATGTAATGAGACTATCAGGAAGAAAGAGTAATTTTGCTGATGGAAAAACTCCTTAACTCCTATAAAATGTGACACAATATTTACACAGAAAGGAGTTCCACCCATGGCCCACCCAGTCAAATCTCCACTGGATTACATAACAGCCATGAACCCGCTCTCCCGTCATTATTCGGCCTTCAGCTTGTACTGGTTATTTGGAACAGCTCTGATTTCATCCCCACCTCTACAGAGAAGCAGGCCCCTCCAGCTCGGTGTCTGAACCAGGACGTGATGTCTTGGCTCGGACACATTTGGCAGAGTAGACATCCTACATGCGAAGACACACCAGTGAACAAAGGTCGAGGGGTTTGACCATAAACAAGTGAAAATGATCTCACGCGGGGAACCACAGAGATCACAAAAGGACACTCCCACAAAAGGAAACTAGAGCACAAATGTACCACAAAAGAACTGTTCGTTACTTTTAGATAGTAAAACAGAAGAAATCAGTGTGAGAGAGGAAGGAAGGAAGGAACTAAGGGCTGATGATGATAGATGGATGGGAAGAAGGAAAAGGGACAGGAAGGAAGGACGGGTAAGAGCTTCAAAGAGATGTTTACCCCTCACATTCAGCTCATGTCCACCTTGCTCACACTGTATTTTAACTTGATTAAAAAAATGTGGTCTACACATTACATTACTTCCACAATTATTGATATAATCACACCACATATGCAAGAAAGGGTGGACTCCTACCCCTTCTGTGTTGGACAGTTTGGCCAACTCCTTGTCTGAAGCCTGAGGGACTCCCGAGGGCCACTCCACCTTCACTTCCTCCTCCTCCTCTGGTGTCTCTGCACACGGCCCCTCCTCCTCTTCTACTTCCTGTCCTTCCTCATACATCTCTTGCCCTCCCATCTGCAGTGACGATGGCTCTGATCCAGAGTTTATGTTTTGCTCTTGTTTTCCATCTCTGTATGATGTTTCAGGATTGATGGCTAGAGTAGTAAACAGATGTAGGACAATGGTTGCTGATTATAGATCATTTTTCAAGCCTGATGTATATTTGACCTTATTTTCTGTGGATACAGAACTCCTGTTCATGGCAGTAACGTGAACACGGCTGTTTGCTACAGTGACAGAAGTTGCACAGTTGGGCTGCAACTCATACTTATTTTCAAATTCAAATAATGGGTCAATTATTTTTAGTATTAATGAAGTACTTGTTTTTGTTTCCCAAAACTGGAAATAATGATGGAAATTATTTGTCCACAAACCAAAATGAAATTATGATGTTATCAGGGACAAAGAAGCCAGAAACTATTCATATTTAAGAAGCTGACAAATGAGAAAGCTTGTTTTAATTATTTAAGAAAACATCGTCAAAATAGTTGATGATTAATTTACTTTAAATTTAAATCGATTAATAATTGAATAATCGTTGCAGTATAGTGTCACTGCTTTCATACTGGCTGTTTCAATTTTACAGGCTTTATAAATTGATAGTTTTTGAATAAACCTTTGTCAGATTTGTTTTTTTAGACAATTACCTGCAAAAATAATGATTCATCAATTGTAGTTGGTCTTTGCTATTTAGCTAAATTTAGCATGCTGACTGACACGATGCATGCTCTCCCCGTGTGTGCGTGGGTTTTCACCGGGTTCTCCGGCTTCCTCAGTCCAAAAACATGCCGATTTGGGGATTAGGCCAATTGTACACTCTAAATTGCCCATAGGTGTGAATGAGAGAGTGAATGGTTGTCTGTCTCTATGTGGCCCTGTGACAGTTTGGACCCCGCCTCTCGCCCTGTGTCAGCTGGCGTTAGCCATAAAAAAATGAGTCAGAGAGAGTGACTGACACTAACTAAACATTGCACCAGCTGTGCTTAGCAGGATTCATTGTGGGCACATTATTCCACATTCTTAGCACAAACCTTTAGCGCAAACCACAGCAGTGTAAAAAAAAATGTCAAGATGTCACTCATCACATTATCACATATAAAGATGGTTGACATGAAATTGGTTGATGGTTGATGTGAAATTGTGTTCAGATAACACACTAACTTTAATTCAATTTGAACATCATCGACTGACACAATTTTAACGTCATCTGACTCATCGCAGTCTTCCTCATTTCAAATTGTAAGTATTACATATGTTTGATACTCCTGACTAAACAGTGATTGGGGGCGTGAACCAATGAGAGTGAGTTGACTGGGAGACAGATGTTGCGTACTTTTGTTTAGAACCATAACTTGTACAAGCCGAATTGATTCCATCGTCTTGGCCATGACTTCATCCACAGTTTTTTTGTTTCTCAGCAAGATTTCTGAAGTCACGTTTAGTCACACAAGTTTCTCTGCGATCCCAAATCCCTGGAGTCTCCTCCCTGAAGTCATTTGGTTAAACTGATTTAAAGTGTGTGGTCCTGCATCTTGACTGGGTCATCTAGTCTGTGCTTTCTCAGGATTAAAACATTGAAAATCCTCTAGTTTTTTGTCATTTGTTCTTAAGGAGAACAAAAATAGACATCATATGTGGGAAATAAGTGAGTGAGATCATGAACTTCTTCTGATTTTATAACCCAAGTGAGTAATTTTATCTTAAACTTGCAAACAAAGTTCTTCATTGTCTTCTTTTCAGACTTGGAGACACAGTTTATGTACAACCTCACAGAGCTGTTAGCATGGGAGTCAGTCTTAGATTTATTCCTTGGTACTGTATACAAACAGGATTAATTGTTTACCTTCATCATGACAGCATGGAAGTGTCTGGTTCTTCATCTGAATTTCCCTCAGCTTTAGATCTTTTGTGTTCTGTTGTGTCCAAAAAAAAAAACAGGACAAAAAAATTATTCTTTGAACAAAGTCTGAGAGTGATTCACAAGCAAAATAGAGAAGATTCCCGTGTCTTACCTTTTCCACACTAATGGATGGTCTGAGGGATGAAGAACAGAAAAAGGAGAGAAAAAAAGACAGTCAGCAGAGGAGAGGTCAAAGGAGATTATTGCTCTGTTATTCAACATATTAAAAAGCCAAAAAATTCCTTCAGGCTTTTCATCTGATCTTTAGCCAAATCAAATCCACTTGCACAAAATGACCTGCGGCTGCAATCACATACAAGCAGAGTCGCAGCATAGTCTGGCATCCAGATTGACCGTAATCTGTCTGTGTCCTGCAGTAACCTTTTCAGTCCTGTCAGAGATATATTTTTCCCAGTAATTCCCATGGTGCGTCTTCATACATTATCAATCTCCCAGCTCGGGTTATGGCTCGGAGTCGATTTACAGTTAAGAAAAATTGGTGCTAAAAGGGTCTCTGTCTGACATAATGAAGGTAGGAAGACGTGAATGACATGAGAGACTGAAGGCTCTTTGAGCTGCTGCGCTGTAGCTCGGAGCAGATGCATGGGGACATTTTTAATAACAAAGAGATGGTGGAAAGAGCCAAAAGTCTGCTGCTGTCTCTCACCACACCCTTGGGAGGAGTTTCTGTGGCTGCTCATAAATACAAACAGCTGTCGGTGAATGCAGGGCCATTTCCCATATTTCCGTTTATATCAAGTTCAACAGATGGCGGCGACTAAATCGTTGATCCGTACCTGGGATGCGTCCGACAGATCTGGCTCAGGATGTCGATGTGCTTGTCACTGACTGTGTCTGTTTCAGCAGGAACCCCACCGTTCTCGGGGTTCTTCTCCCTCCACCGACTCTCTGGCGACCACGTGGAAGGGAGCATGTGAAAACAAAATGAAGCACACAAACACATGAACGCACTATTTGTTCCATGATTTCACAGAATTGCACATCAGTGTTCTGATGATAAGAGTAATATAGATATATACAGCATGCAGTACCCCAGTTTTCCTGCAGGGCAGCGAGGTTGGAGAGCAGACGCTCATGGTAGAGCTTCTCCAGCTGGAGGAACTGAATGGCCCACTGATCTGGTAGCAAGACTAGTTAAAGACAAACTGACTTTTGTTGAATTTAAATGTCAAAAAGGTTAAAGGAAATAAATGATAAACAGGCATTTTCAAATCTAGGAATATACAATAACGAATATACTGGCTATTAAGATGAAAACAAACTACAGTTTACAGTTAAACAGGGATGGATACAAAATAAAACATACATGTGATATAAAATGGTACTGTACAGCAGGAGTCCACAACCAATTTTTCATCAGAGCAAAATCAATTAAACATATTTTTTCATTTAAATACACAATATTTAATGTGGCTGCTAGGGTCTTAATCAAAACAAGAGAAGACCTAATTTGATGACATTATTAAGCATTGCGGGATCATGGGAATTGCCTTCACCATTGCAGATGAAAATCTATCAATGCCACTCAGTGGGTAAAATGGTAAAGTGCAGAAATGCTTATTGTATCTTTAAAGCTTTAGTAAGCAGGATCGCTAAGAAAATATACTAATGTCTGACGATCATGACACTCTTCTGACTCTGAGTGGCTTGAAGTATTCTCTCCATCTCTGAAACTCTATGCCAACACTGACGTGTGTTTTATTGCATTTATTGTTTAATATCGTTTTAGACTTTTTTCAGTGTAGGAAGTTGTTGCCAGTGCTGGAGTTGCAATCTTTTGAGTGAAGCGATCTAAATGTTAAGTAGTTGTATTTGAGCAGCCAATAGGAATACTCTCTCTCTCTCTCTCTCTCTCTCTGAACTGCCCTGTGATTAGTTAAAGTCTCTAGGGATGGGACAGAATTAGCAAAGGCTGTAAACAGAGACTAGTGTTAAAGTGTTTTTCTCTCTCAGATCACTTGATATACATTACGCTGGAAGATTATTATGGAATTATTGATAAATAATGCCCCCCAAAAAATCCGGCCTTCTCTAGCACAATGGAGTATGAAGGCAGCAAAGTGAAGCACATACTAATTTAAGTAAGTGTATGAAAAAAAGAGGAGCAAACATTTTCCACTTCTCAGATACCATCAAGGATAAAGGAAAAAACCCATTAGTGAAGATAAATAAGTACTTAGTGCCAGTTTAAAATGGTGCACCACATTCAAATGTAGTTAGAAGTGGCGTTCAATTATGTATTTCCACTCTAACAGAATGTTGCCAAATTTGTTACTGAAGAAGAACTTACAGCTGTTAAATAAGGAAGTAACCCCCCCCCCCCAAATCCAGGTTTCTTTTTCTGTCACTGAGTGCAGCAAGATCTGACGACAGCTGTTGCCAGGTGAATAACACAAACACCACCAGAACAAACTACCGCTGCACACCCTCAGGGCTCAGAGCCAAAGTACAGGGAACACCCAGCAACTGAGGGACAAAAACACAGAGAGAAGAACACAACTCAGTGAGGGGGCTGACAGAAAGACAACCCAACAAAGAGACTTTTGCACTTTGTCATCAGCAATACACTGATGGACAATTAATCCAGTGTTTACATTACTTAAACTGGTATAGTTGACTTCAAACTGTGGTTGGCATTCATTAGCCTAGAAACAGAGAAATTAGGTCAATATGTGCATGAAAGGATACAGTCTTCTTGTAGTGAGTAGGCCTCTGCAATCTGGAAAAAAAAAGCAGCCTTTGATTGGAGGAGGTACAGAATGCAAATTCACTAACTATGAAGTGCGCAGACTTCATCTATCAGTTATTCTGAGGCTCAAATTAAATCAACGCGTGACATTTCAGTGTGAAAAATCTCCAGGAACTCGTGAGGATTCAAAGCGCTGAAAAGCATCTTATGAAACACTCATGAGGTTTTAATGTGGATGTTAATGTTCGAAATTCACCAAATTCCATCAAAGTTGAGAATCACATGCAAAGCCGAGCCGTGCAGACAACCTGAGACATGAAAGTCACATGCTGCTGCTTATGTTCCAGATTAATGGGTCTCTGTGTGCTTTTTTTTTTCCACATCCAGGCATTTTAACCTCCCCCCCTCACTCTGCTGTGTGATTTAATGAGGTATAAATAGTGTGAAATGTGAGGAAAATTTACAGTTCCTGCTGCAGGACTTGCCTCATTCAAATCCCTCGTTTTATCAGCCACAAACCACATGCATCACGCAGAGCGGCAAATCCTGACCCGAAGTTCCAAACTCTCAAAGGGAGATGAAGATGAAAGATGATAGTCTTTTCTCTCTATGTTTATCACGCCATGTATGGCAGACCAAAGTAGACAAAGTAACTCACTGCAACTTAAGTAAAGTGAAAACAAAATTACACTGAATTAGAAAATGTCTTGAAATCCAGTTAATTATAAGTAGGTGCTTTTGGCTGTCCTAGACTAAAAATGCTGAAAATGCTGAGATTTCTTTGACTGTGGCTTTTTCATAATTACACAACTTATACAATATCTGTAGGAGAATTTAATCATAAATATCAAATCTTTGGTGGTTCTCATACATTCTCCAAAGTCATTCTCGGACATGGACTGTGGATACATTTATTCTATGTGCACTTGTACTTGGCCAATAAATCTGATTCTCATTATGTCTAAGAATTTGGTGTAGACATTCTCTGAAGTTTGAAGATCACACATGGAAAATGCAGTGGGAGATGCATTTTTACCAGTAGGAGGATCTTTGGAGCATCCAGGCGAGGGTGTGTCACCTACGGATGGGAAGCCACTCCCTCGCCCATTCACTCACTGTGGATGCTCCTCTCTCTCCTGCTGTGCTCTCATGTGAGCTCACTCGGATATTAAATGGAGATTTAACTGGCAGAGGAATGTCCGGAGCAACTTTAACAGACATCTGCATTCTCACATACAGCCCCGCTGCACAATCAGAAGACTTCTCTGCTGATTGTGCATGGCTTACACTCCAGATATTCATCTGATATTCATCTGCAGTGTAACCCATATTCATCTGGAGTGTAACCCATGTCTGAAAGCAACTTTCTTTTACCTGATGATGCTTAATTGTAGATCAATCCTGCATTGATCATAAACACGATTTACCAAGGAGCCAAGTCTTAGCCTTACAAAAAGCCACACGTGGTATTTTTCAAGCTCATAGCCATTTCATGTGCTGCTTTCATGAATTTTAATTTTAGACAAGTGAATTCAGGCCTTGACATATTTGGCATAGCAGGTATTTGCTGCTTTGTCCAAATATGGACTTAGATGTCTGATAGAGTATGAAAGACACTGACCACATCCTGCTAAAAATGGGCCTGTATGATGAACATAGTAATCTTTAGAGTGATCAATCTTTCACACCAACAGAAACTCCTTTTTTATGAGCGGGGGTGATTACATAAAATGTAACTGCTTTTTTGCAGTCTGACCCTGACGAGACAGTTTTTTTCCTTTCTGAGTGTTTGAGGCAAACCAGCGTTGCTTTTGTTCTATGATAACTGACAGCAATGCAAAGTAACACAAGCTTCTGAATGCACCAGGCAGATTCATCATTGCGTCTAAGAATTGTTTTCAGTAGCAAACAGGGTGCAGCGTAGTACTGTATGGCTCGAGCTGCATGAAACAAATGATGTTTTTTTGCTGTGATCCTACTCAGCTAAACACACACGCCCAACCGCACTGTATTTATCACACCGCTAATTAGAATGTCTGTTTGAAAGCTGTAATTATGGTCTGAGGCTGCAGGAGATGAACAAAGGAGCAGTGGGTTGTTGGTTTAAATCCCCTCAGCTCCACATAAGGAGCAGTTGCACAGACGAAAAGGGCGACATTGCTAAGTCATGCAGAGGAGAGCAGTCATGCAGCATTACAGATGTTGGCTGCCATAAAACACCAGAGCTGCTGATGTCTCCTTTAGTCATGTGTATACAAACATCCAGACCTCAGACTTCGCAGCATGTCTGCTCGGTAGTGATATAAATCAGCTAACATTTAGCCATGTAAGCATGTGTGCAGACATCCCTCACCAAAACAAATCTGTCTACAGAGAGGCAGTATTCTCTCTTGACTACATTGACGCACACATGTGCAAACACACCTGGTGCAGCGACTGTGGCAGGAGTGTGTAGTCAGCGTTTTCTCTGAGGGACTGCAGGGAGGCCAGCAGCTCCATGCTGAGGCCCAGAGGTCCGTCTCTGGAAACACTTCCTGGAGATACAGCACATGGCACAAACAAACACTTCAGTGAAATACACCCGAGATGTTCTAGTAGTGTTTTAAGCTGCCACATACTACACATTTGCTGTGCTTCATTTGCCAATGGCAGACAGAAGCAGTCACGGATGAAAATGTACATATTTGATATGAAAATACACACTGAACATTACTTTGCAACTCATGGTCAACTCACCGACCATGAAAGAACCTAATCGTTTCATCTTGCATTACAAAGACATCAGCTGATGGAATATTGTGTGGGTTGGGGGGGGGTAATGGCACATTGCAACCAAATGAATATCTTTTGCAAACATACAGTATAGTGCTTTCACACCAGCAAGCAGTTTCCTATTTGACCTCTAGCTCCATTTGAACCTTGTCAGTGAACCAGCCTGTGTTCACACCAGTTCCACCATCCTACATAAGGTAATACCCAATTTGAAAGGAAGTAAACATGAAGGAGGCAACATAGCAGATCACATTGAGCTTTTGCAAGTTTACCTTCTGCTCATTCAGGAAATGTTTGTAATCCATAATAGAATATTGAGAATTTTTATAATATATATATCTTTTTTCCCCATAATTTTGAGATCTTGCACTTTTTACTGCACCTTTTTGTGTTTCCTTTTTTTTTTCTGCAATCATAATGTACTCGCAGCTGCTGTGACGTAACTGCAACGCAACTGGCACTGTATAGTGTTGCTCTTATATAACGTGGCTTATCGGCTGGCTTCCTTACAGCTTAATATCATCTAGATCATCTGAGGCTGATGTCTGTTTGTTCCAGGGCAGTGCAGAAGTTCTTGTGGGAGAGCGTAGTCCACAGATGGATGATCAGCTTAAGAGTTGTTCGGAAAGGCTTTCAGTCACCTCTCTGCAGGATAATGTCTGTTATCACTCTACTGTGCGAACAGTGTAATCAAGGCACTCACGAGTCATTTAAAGCAGCAGTGTATACGTTTTGGTGATTTTTTGTTGTTGTTGGTGTTGTTATTCTGCCTCTGTTTGGTCTTCTTAAACAGAAACATTATTTGTATGCTGCGTCCTTCATCTGAAAAGAGGTTCTGTCAAGCAATGCTATCAGCGCTGACAGAGGGAGCGTTTGTGTGTAAACAGCAGCAGAGCAGGGGCGGGTGGATGCAAGAAGCATTTATCCCATCAAACAGTTTTAAGTAGTAGAATTCACTTCTAAAACTTTTCATTACAACATTGTTTGTAATTTCCAGCCACTTTGCAGCCATTTTGACGATTTTGCTATATGCTATATGCAGACTATACAGATGCAGGGGGCCCCCTCAGCCAAGGCTGTCTTAATTAGCACAATGTTGCTGTTGACTTAATCAGCATTGTGTGAACTCATTTGACAACAGGCATTTGTTTACATAAAAAAAGTTAGGTGCTTCAGTTTTAAAGATGCTAAAATTTTTTTTAGACATTTGACTGTGACATTGCTTTAATGAGCAATACTGTATATTTTCTCATTTCATCCATTCACTCAAGCTCGTTCACACAAAATGCTCACAGCAGTCATACTCTATGTTACAATATGACAACACAATTCACTTACCTGTGGCGTTATCATGGAAAGCCCCTTCTTCTCTGTGGGTATGCCCAGTATCTGGACCTTGCAGTGAGCTGGTGTTCTTATTCCCCATCACTTCCACCGTCTTCTCGTCCAAATCTATTTTCCCTGATAGTTTCTCTGAGACCCCGTACTGAGCCGTGGCTGGGTCTCTTTTTGGGTCCTCACTAAAACATGAAATACTTCCTTTATTAAATACTCCCCTTGAGTGAGTCGAACAAATTAGAAAAGTTTGTGTTGCTCTATAAGCTCCAGGGAAGTTTTCCACGGCGTCTCAACCCCTTGATTCTCAGAAAGCTTGGTTTGTGATCCGTCTTCAAGGAGCATGTGATTTGATCTCTCCTGGGTGGCCACTAAGACAGGGATCAGAAATGTCCATCAAGGTCTATGAAGGCTGTTGTAGAGGATGAAGTCCCCCGCAGTTCTCGCTGACTGTCTGCAGTCCACGTCGCTGTGGTTTATTTTTGCTTGTCTCTCCTCTCTGGCAGGCAGAATCCAGTGTAGCTTCCTTTTCCCCTGACACAGGCAAGCTGTCAGAAAAATATGGTACATTTTAGAAAGCGAACATTTGCCTTCAGACTGTTCTGACATGGAGAGAAAGAAGCAAAAGAGAAGAAGTAGCACTGCTGCTGGAAGAGACGGTAATTATTCCACTGACTGAAAGGGACGTCTTTGTGTCCAAACCATGACTGCCCACTGAGGCATGGCAGAGTGCTCCACTCTGAATAACTAACTGGCTGGAAACAGGAACATGCTATCATTCGATAAATAGCACTGAGTATGTAATAGAACAGACACACAGTATTATTTATGATGTATTTTTAATGATTTATATTATTGCAATGTAAATAATGTTTCAGATTTTAGAATCATTACAGCCCCAAAAGGCCAAAACGGCATTTATGTAAGACTTTCACCACAGTGTCAGCATCTATCACTACAAACACAACACATCCTGTTCCTATTTCAAAGTAAAAGCACTCTCTCATTTCAATACCCCAATTTCATTATTATTATTTTTTTAACCATGGTTTTTATTGTGAAGTATTTGCAGGCTTGATACTGACACTGAAGAGTCCTGAAATTTAGTTGATTCCAGAGCAGTATTTAAATGTGTATTATGCCATTATCAAAGGTAAACGCTATGTAGACCCACAATCCATGTTTGACCAACGGTGAGTGAGACTGAGGATCTGGACCTCTCATAATTTTAGCTGACTACCCCTGCTGAAGGTAATTACATTTGTGTGCATCAGATGTGCAGAACTGGTGCAATTTTATACTCAAGCTTGCAAAACCTGACAGTCCACAGAAATGTTAGAGCCTGACCTGCTGTGGAAGCTGCGTTTCTGACTCGTGAAACCTATGATTTCATGCTGAGCGGTTTGAGCTCATGTAAGCTGCATGAATACGTTCATGCAGCATGTGAGTAGTCATGTGAATATTCTAAAATGCTGTGAACAGGAAGTGACTCTTAAGGATGTGTAGAATGAAATTAGGAATGCTGCAGGGAGGGTGAATGATTAAAAATGTGTGTAGATTCTTGTACAAAACAATGTTTCGTATGAGAAGCTGCATCCTACAAACTTTAGCACACTGTGGCAACAATCAGAATAGTCTCACTTTTATTGTTTTTTATGTTTTAAGAAAATAATTGTTAGTTTTTGCCCATTTGCTTGTTCTTACATCAAACTGTGGGCTGACACGGATTATTTTAAGTTACTAAATGCGTTACGTGTGTGTTCTACTGTATGTTCTGTGACTCAAAACAAACAGCCTATTGGGGAATGGTGATCATATTTTTTTAGCCTACACATGTGACATAACACAGTACCTAACATCCCATTTTCCAATGTGAAGTCTTACATCTTTAGTTGTGCTTTAATGCAGCTATCAATCTTTATGAAGACAGTCAATGAAGTAGTAGGAAATATGCTTACTTGGTCCCTTAATGATGGATGTATAAAAGAATCAATATCTCCTATATTGACACAGTATTAAGCCAGCGCAAACAGATGGTCAGCCATAAACAAACAAGTAGCTAAAATTAATTAATTCATTACATATAATTTTAGGTGGTCAGCCCATGGCCGAGTGGAAAGGAATTGGGCTTGTAACCGCAGGGTTACTAGATTTAATCCCTGTCAGATGAAGGGCTGGGGAACCCCTGAGCAAGGTACCCAATCCCCACAGTGCACTCCTAGAGTCGGTCCCAATAAACATATTGCTTTTAAACATACACTTGTTTTCGTTTTATTATTCAGATTAAAGTTGAACGGCCCTCAGAGCACATCTGTCCACCAAAATCAAACAGTTCTACATGTCTTTTATTCATAATACAAAAGTGAAAAGGAAAGTTGTTGATAATTTGTACCGAATTGTACAAACAAACAGATCTCAACGCTGATTATTTTTACATCAACATCCAAAACTTGGTGCAGATCTTGTTAAAGGTACAGTTTTAGGAATTCCTCAAGGCATGACAAGAAGGATATAAAGTGAGATTTGGAGGTGCAAGTAGAAAGAGCCTCAGCCAGATTTGTTGTTTGGACTGTTTTTGCTAACCTGTAAGGCATTATGCTGCATTTGTTCCTTATTATGTGAGTGTCTATGGCTAAAGCTCTGTGAGAGTTTTAGCCATATACATGGTAATATGGATACTGGTAACACTGCAAATACAGTGACCATAGTATGGACACTTGTCAAACTAAAAAATTAATTGCTTACATTTTCAGTATTTCTCTTCTTCTCGTTTATTCTTAATCTTATTGTGTTCCATATCTCAAATTGGTCAAGGCACAAATGTAACACCATATGGCTGCAGCTTTGTACGTAGAGGACAGACAGGAAAGAGGTATTGATCTTCAACATGTAAGATAATCCACTGCAGAAAATTCAACGTCATCATTATTCTTTCAAGGGACAACAGTCAGACATTTGTTTCCTATGAGGTTCCTGTTTAGTCACCTAGGTAAATAAAGGCAAACTTGACAGTGTTATAATAAACATTCCTGTGGATAGATATTGATTAGTGCAGTGTTCTGGATACAGAATAATGCAGAATTTCCTTTGTAGCCATTTTACCAAGGAAACACAATTCATGATTTCCATTGCACTTATTCACATATACCTTTTATCGATACAACAGCATTTACACTTTCCTTAAGCATAAAAATTATTGCAATAAAGATTTTTATAATTTGGTTTCATGCAGAAATCTAAAATGTGCATAAAACAGACATTGACATAAGTATGTTGAGGATGCACTGTGTCATGTCAGTTTATAGAGCCCTGAGTAAGAGTTTTCTTGAAAAATCAGTAACATACCACATCATAAAGTCATGGGATGAAAAAATGTACAAGAATAATAAGGCCTGAATATGTAAAAAAAAAAAAAAAAGTAAAAAAAAAAAAAGCAACTGCAACTTTTGCTTCACATCGACACCACCCATCATTAAAATGTATTCACACCCTGGTGTAAAAACATACACGGAGAGACTGTCAACTGCTTGAATTTGAAGATGATACATGTTATAAATGTATTATATTAAGACCTAAAATGACCATGCTGTGTCATCAGAGATTAAGGAAACAGTAATATTGAAATGATTATTTGAAATTGAAATGCTGGCTTCACTCATAAAAAAAATGGTGAATGGTTTCATTTGCAGGCGACATATTGCGTTGTATTGGGTTGTTGACACCACCCACCCAACAACGCAGCTCATTGCACTTACACACACTGGTCGTTTGCAGAGCGAGGAGAGATCAGCTCTGTAGAAACACTTTCACTTTAAATCCCAGTTTCTAGCTCACATATGGAAAAAAAACATTCACTAAAAAAAAACAATTATTTGATTGTGAATTGATTAATCGCCAACTATTTTGACTTTTAATTAAAACAAGCTTTATAATTTTCCAGCTTCTTAAATGTGAATATTTTCTGGTTTCTTTGCTCCATTTGACAAAGAAATCATTAAAACTGAATTTTTTCAGTTTTAATGATTTTTTTCAGAGAAAAATTATCCACAGATGAATTGACTATCAAAATAACCATGAGTTGCAGCCCTAAACACTCAGATCTTAAACAACGCCATTTTGGCAGGAAGTGACAACTGACAGCATTTACACCAGGCAGTAAAGAAAAGCCAAACAGTGATAAAAATCCACAGGCAACAGATTCCTCTGATCTTACCTTATCAAGTATCTTAAATATGTTTTTTATTATTTTATATGCTTTTACTGCGATGTGTAAGCATTCTCTGTAGTAGGATTTGGCACAGGGAATATTGCAGGAATAAAATTTAATATAATATTGTATATTATAAATATAATGTTTAATAATATCCACGTGAATCTCACGTGGCATTCTGCGGTCCGACAGTCAGTCAGTCATGTTCTGTCATTTGTAGCTCCATCTCTGTGAATCTAACTGCACTGTGAACTCTGACAGCTTGAAACTAGCACCATTCAGTTTTTTTTCCGTAGCTTTTCCTGCCAACATGGCGGAGTAAACAGAGTGAGTGGCGCCGGAGCTCAAAAGGTGCAGTAACCGTTTTAAACGCTGCAGGTCGCTGTTGTGTATATTTTACATTTATCGCCTTTACTTTTTTGTTTTTTGTTTGCTTTCGTATTTTTACCCACCCCCACCCCCACCAGTGGGTAGCCGGGTGCGCGCGGGATAAAGTCAACACGTACAATGAGGGCACGTGCAGCTGGCGTACAGCACCATATTATTGTCTTGCTACAATTTATTTTCTCCTCTATTTGAATTTTTTTTTTAACAGCGAGTTTTGTGAGGACCTAACGGTTGTGTTGACTAAATAAAGACAATGCGTCACCATGACAACGTGGTCTAAAGTAGGTTATCGACTTCGGGCGAGCGTTGCCTCCGGGTGTCCAATTCAACATCGCCGTTCCATTCAGGACTTGTTCCTGTTGATGAAGTGGCATCCTTGCAAAAGCCGCACTACAGCTGATTTACGAGTGAGGGAAAACCCAGCAGATCTCCGTCCTTCAGCCGCACTGTTCATGTGAATGTGACATAACAAACACAGAGGTGTACTCACTGCTGGACGGTGTTCTCTCTCCTCAACATCAGCGTGGAAGTGGCTCTCTCTCTCTCTCTCTCTCCCCTCCACAGCAGCTGCACCCACTCACTCTGTCCTCTCTCTCTCTCTCTCTCTCTCTCGTTCCTTGTTTACACTTTAATCCGCTGATGTTTGTCTTTTTTTCCTTTTTTCATCACCTCACTCTCATTACAAGACGGACTGCTCCGCTTCTGCGCCTCGCGATCGCTTTATTTATTTATTTGTTTGTTCGTTTTATTTATTTATTTATTTATTTATTTGCCCGCTCGTAAAAAAACATGGCCAAGGCTGCCACCTGGTGGCAGACGCGTGACACTGCCCACTGGCTGTTTTTGTCATCGGTTATGTAACGGTCATATGACGTCGGGGGTTTAGGATGAAGACTACAAAGAGATTACAAAGGGTAAAAAAAAGAAGACAAAAATGCACGTAATCTGTGCTTCATATTGTTACATCACATCAATACAACTACTAAGCCCTTAACGCAGGTCATCACGAGGGCTGGACAGTTGAATGATTTCAAAACAAAATCACAATATTATTTTCTTTTTCAATTTTTCTATCTTCCGTTTAAATATGTTTGTGTGTAAAATGTGTACACCCACAACCTTTAATAATCAAAACGGTTTTACCCTATTATCCCATTTCCCAACATTACATGAGCAGGTTGCCACATTTTCCAAATTATGCTAAGAAGATGCTGCATTTATGCCCGGCATTATACTATGTCCATAACTTTCCTAATGTCGGGTTTTGTTCCATCTGTCATCTGTTAAGGTGATGTTTTTGGCAATTTTATTCACTTATTCAGTTCCTGTTTTATTGTGGTATTGACTTTGTTTTCTCATTTCAGATGTTTTACTTCCTGTGGCCTGATGTCCTTTATTGTTTGCACCCGTTTTTTTTGTTCTCCCCAATGTGTATATACTCCTGTGTTTCAGTTGACCCCTGTCAATTTATCCATTCAGTTCCTGAATAGTGGTCAAGCATTTTCCCTTAAGTGACTTTTCAAGGGTTTTTGCCTTTTTTTTTTTTTCTTTTTTTTTTTGCTGTGTACTAACCATGGATTTATGTCACTGAGTAGAGACTGACCTTTGCATTATCCTTTGTGAGTCTGCTGTTGGGTTTTTTTGAGTGTGTAACAGTTTTTATTTGTATGAACCTTGAATCTATTTGGTTTATCTTTCACGTTTTAGAGATTGACAGTAAAGACCAGGAGAATTATCACATGATGAGAGGAGCTGACAGGGCGACAATAAATGGTAAAACACTGTATAAGTTAAATATTCACAGACAAAGTCTGTGTGTGAGAGAGAGTGAGTGAGTGTCTACTAACGCTGAGTGAAGTTCCCCCATATTGAAAAGGAAACGCACCACATTGTGTTTCACTGTCTATCTTCAACTTCCTCTCCTTTTTCAGCTGTCTTTAACAGACCCTAATTTTTTGTCCTCCTCTGGTCGACATTTTTAAGAGGGGTCCTGGGGCTTTTTAGGTGTGTTATCATTCAGTATTTTGCACATGCTCAGTGACTAGTGGCTCACTTTTTCTTTTCTAATGATAGTTTTCCACTGATGAGGCAAAAAATGTCTTGACAAACAAAGTACTATTATCTTAAAAAACTAAAACCAGGAAAAGACAAGAAGGAGCTTTCTCTTTCTCTCCCTCTATTGTGTGTGTGTGTGTGTGTGTACATCTTTATTAGAATATTAGGACACATTTTATTTCAAACCCTTCCTTTTAAAGACATTTTGACATTGTGAGGACATTTTGAGGGTCAGTTTTAATGGACATGATCGTTCATGCATCATGGGTAGCTGGTAGCACAAGTGGTAGATGGTCTTTTAATGGCTCTGGCAGACCAGACTAAAGACATGAAAACCACTGTTGGCAGAAGGAGTGAGGGAGACAATGAGGAAGACAATGGCATAATCTGCAATTGTCCTCTTCCTGCCTCAGGTTATTCAATGCATGCACCGCTTCTCTGCCAGAGCAGTGTTTTAACAAATCTTGTCTTTAAACCGAGCCAGTGAAAAACAGGCATCAGAGTCTGTGTTCCATTCAGCCCAGGCCCAGGACTCTGCTCCTCCACGGTGATGAAAACTTAAAAAAGCTTTTTCTATGTTATAAACCACCGCTCAAAATGAAGGTCACATCCCACAAAAAAATGAAAATGCTTGTCCATCTCCCGAGTCCTGGAAAAAATGTTCAGACAGGTGAGGTGTAGCAGATGGGGGAGCATGTGTTCTACCCATGGAACTCACAGGTGGAGCTGCAACTTCTTGACTTTCTCTGTTCGACGGCAGAACTGGTCGACGCAACATGCCAAGATTCCTTCTTGCTGTTCAGCCATGTTGAGTAATCTGACAACCTAATCTGGCAGCGAGGGGCTGGTGGGCTCAGCTGATATACTGAGAGTTAATGCATAGGGGTGGAACCAGAACAGGAAGTGGAGGATTTGCTGAGAGATATTGACATGACTAGAGAAGGATGAAAGATGGATGGAGGATGATAGAAAGGATGATAGAAATTAAATTTAGTTTTCTATTATTTATTATAGTTGCTACACTTTTTTAACATTTTTGACCATTGTACGGTAGTGATTTTTGGAATGTTATGGAATTTGCAAGTGCCCATGGATCTGCATGTGTGGTTAATGCTTCCGCTGTCACCACAACAAGTTCATCATTTTTTGTTTGCTATTTTGGATCCAAACATTCTTTCTCCTCCACCTCCTCCTCTTATACACCTGTCTCATGAAATGTAAAAAAAAAATTTCTCTTCAAATGTGTGCAACTTATGTTAAGAATATACAAGCACTTATGATGTAAATGCATCTTCCTTCCAAAGCAGCTTTTCATTTTCATTCATGTTTGAATCGGCTGAACTGAGTTTGATTTGTGCTCCCAGAAGCTTGGAACTCTTCAAATAAGAAGTAAAGATTTTTCTTCTCCTCTTCATTGTTACTGAAATGCCTTATTCAGGTTTAAAAGATCCATGGATATTCTGCTGGCTTTTGCAGAAGTCCTTGTGTTTACTCTGCTTTTCCTAAATCTGAGCACACACACAGGAACTTCAAATGTGGCTAAACAGTGAGGAAGTGGAGCAGAAAGAGAGATGAAGGAAGTGTGTATGTACAGTATGTGTGTGTACCTGGTATTCCTTATGTTGTGGGGACCTAAATCTGTTTACACAGTCACATTATGGGGACTTGTCTTCCTTATGGGGACAAAAATCAAGTCCCTGTAATGTAATTACACCATTTTAACGTGAAGATGTTTTAAAGTTAGGTTTAGGTTAGGGTCAGAGTTAGGGTTAGGGTGCTAGTAATTATGATTAAGGTTAGAGTAAGTCTCCAGGAAATTAATGTAAGTCAATGCAATGTCCTCTGAAGTGGAAACCCGTGTGTTTTGTTACCTCTTTAGGACCCGGTTAAGTTTAAGACTAAGATTCAAATTGTTGTAAGTTTAGGGGTAATGCATTAACTGGTTGTGGTTAAGGTGTGGGATAACGCCTTGTTTAGACTGTCCAAATGATGGAAATCAAAGCAGTGTCCCATCAGCTGTGCACCTTCGTTTTTGAAATTAAATGCACACTGCCACATACAGACAAAGATACAGTATGTGATGGGACCACGTGTGGAAACATCGTTAATTTGATGCACAGTTTGCAGTGTCTACAAACACAGGAAAGAACTGAGAGCTGTGTAACCTACAGCATTCTGATTAATCAGACACACAAAAACAAGCATCCAGTGTATATTTGTCGTCCCTGTACATTTAAGTGCATCGATCCAGGTAGAAAAGCTAGTATTGATTTCTTTGCATCTGCACCTTCTCCCTGATTGGCTCAGAGGTTCAGAACCCCAAGGCTCTTCAAACACAATGACGTTATACCTTTAATGTAATTATACCTCCATTAGACTGAGAGCCACTTTTTTTTTATTCAGTCACAATATTTACTAATGTATTATAGCAGCAGGTTTATTGATTACAGTCCACACATCTGAAGATGGGGGGAAATCACAGTGGTGTCTCTGTTGGTTTTAAGTGCACAGACCTCGACTCCAGTCCATCAGTTTTAGAAGCTTCAATTCAAAACTAACAAACATTTTGCTTACATTAGTTTAAAGATGTGAAATTCAGTTTTATTTCCATAATTGTATTTCACCATAGTCATGAGAAATGGAACTTCATTAAGGCAGATGAACAATTTGGTTGGTCTGAGACAGACTGAAGTTTTGCTGCGAAACATAAATTAGTGTTCAAGTGACACACACATTAGTCAGTTTGATCAGAAAATTAGTGGCAATGTCGACATAAGAAAACAAAGATTGTGACATGTGAAATGTGCAGGGAACTGTCGCGTAACCCTGTAGACTGTAGTGTCCGTTTGTCAGTGACCTTGTGTGTGTTTGACAGTGAGGTACATGTTGGCATCACATTTCCCAGAAGCTGCTTGAGATTATAACCAAGTTTATAAAGAAATGTGCGTAATGTTGGGGCCTTGACCTGTGACGACCTACACAGACGTGCATCAGCCTCTACTATAAGAAGTGCTTTGACCGTAAACTCAAAGTGACACTTTCAGAACAGCAAAGAAGTGAGACAAATCACTTAAAGGGATACATCAGGTTTTTGTTTTTTTAAGTGTGGATGTATGAGATAGTGATACATTAGCATGTTATACTATGCTATATACTGTACTCTTACTGAAAACATGGCTGCCAGCAGGACATAAGGATTTATAAAACAGACTTTATAAATAACTAGATAGCTGAGTCCACACAGTCCTGAAAATCACCAGATCTGAATCACATCAACAGAATTGTTTCAGCCTGGTCATGTGAACGTAGCCTTTGTTAGTACCTCATACAACCACACTTAAAAAAAAAACAAAACTTAATTTTTTTAATTTTAAATCAGATTGCTGAAAGGAGATTTTATTTCTTTCTTTTTTTTAAGCTCGTAATTGAAATAATGCTTTGAATTTAAGGGTGCACCACATTTTTTTAAATAAAAAAAATAAATAAGGTCCTGGTAATAAAACACTGGCAATATTTTTGTAATATAGTATTTTGTAATAGTAATATTTAAAAAAAAAAACAGTAATTATTAAAAATTAATAATTTCAATTGTTTTATTGTGATAACCTGACCCAGCCCTACAACAAAAAAAGATACTATTATTGTGACTTGCAAAAAAAAAAGTCTAAAAAGTGACGAGATTCAAGTTGCTTTGTACAAGTGTCAGCCCTTTGTGAGTGAAGACTTCCTGTCTGCTGTAGGTGTGTCCAGGAATGCACTGCAAAGACATTCAATATCCAGGACTAAGTTCATTTAGGTGTGGAACATAAAGTGTGTGCAAAAATAACAAAGAGCGTGGGGGGAAAGATTTGAGTGGTGGACAGATGTAAAAAGGAAAATGTAAGCGCCCGAGAGGAAAGGATGCCTCAGCTTCACACGACTGATTTCCTTGAAGTCTTTCTGTTCAGATGCTTTTTAAAGCCGTCTCCTCTTATGGCGCCACCCAGTGGCGACGTCGAAGCAGGTGACCATCATGATGTTGGCTTTGCATCAGGCGACTCTGTCGTCCAGCCGAGCCATCACCACCTCGAGGGCCTCTAGGTGTGTGAGGAGTCAACTGAGGGAGGAAAGTGAGGTAAAGCTGAAGCATATTACTTTGTCTATTTAACGTATGTAGAAAGGGTTAAAGCAAGAAAAACCCAGACTGTTTTAAGAGATTAAAAATGGTGTCAAAAATCACGATTTTCTCTATGAAGGGGACAATCCCCTCTCTGTGTGTCTGAGGTGTAGATGTGTACATACATGTACATATTGTTGACCTTCTTCAAACTAAAGTTTAATCAATCAAACAATTAATTAATTAACTGTGACAGGATTATTGTTGCTTAGAACTTGAATGTACAGAATTTTTTAATGACTTTTTTTTAAATGTTATATCATATTTAATTTTACACTAGACTTTTATTCCTGACTCAAATCGGTTTGCTGTTTATTTTACTCTGTTTGCACAATATCAAGGCAAACTCATCATTTCACATGTTTTACTCTGCATCTACACATTCAATACCACAAGATAAAATTGCCAACGAATATGCTTTTTCACATGAAACTTTTGATATTAATATTTGATGTTGGTATTGACAATCATACAAGGCACTGGACCTAGATTATGGTTTACAGATTTAGTGTCTGCTACACACAGCCATTGGTATCTGTGTAAATGCTGTGATACCAGAAAGATATTGATTTACTCATTCATTGTCAAAACTGTGGCTGTTCCGGCTTCTCTGCTGTGTTTTTGTTGTTTTTTTCACTGAATGATTTGTCACACACACAGTGTGATTGGAAATGTTACTGTGGGCCCAAAGAGACAGTGAAAATGCATATTTTGCATATATATGAAAATTCCCTAATCATTTCACTAACACTCTTGGTTCCACATGGCAGGTTCCAGCATGAGGTTGGGCTTGACCTGCTCCAGCTCCCTCCTCAGGGTGTTGTCTTTGGCTCGGACCTCTGAGATCCTCCGCTGACGATGCTTCAAAAGCTGTAGCTTGGCGTTGGAGCATGCTGTGCCCTGAAAACACATTTCATTAGTTGTATTTGTGTTCACAGAGCCAAACAAAGTTACTGAACACACACAAAAAAGTGTGCACACATAAAATGTATTTGTCATGGTTTTATGATTTTTTTTGGCATTTTGGATTTTTTTGGTTTTATTTAGTTCTAGTTTTATTTTGTAATATCGTGTATTTCCTGGTGTAGTTTACCACGTAGCATTTTTACTTCCCGCTCTTTTTTCCCCCTGATTACCCACACCTGTTCCAAATTGCTTTCACCTTTGCCTCATTCTCTTTGTTTGCTCCTGTGTCCGCTGTCACTTGTCTTATCATTCTGGTAAGTGTTTAAGTATTCTGTCATATTTTCTCAGTGTTTAAATCGGTTATAGGGTTTTTCACCATAGTATAAAAATGATGGACAATATTACCCAGACTGATATGAATCCACCACCAGAAAACTATAAACTCTGAAACTCTGATAAATCTGTATCAGCACTCACTGGATGACTGTGGTACCGAGTCAAAATAAAAACCGTGATGATTCTGTGGATTCTTTTCCATAATTTCTAACAGTTTTGTGACCATTCTTTTGCAATGGACATGATTTGAATCTAAAAATATGTAAATTATGGATCCACACATAGTATATGGCCCTCAATCCTCATCCTTACCTGCATCAGACAGGGTGAAGAGACAGTCATTAATTATTCTAACTTTGTTTTTTCCCCTAAATTCTATGCAAGTTAAAATTATACAAGTGTTTAGAAAACCCTTTCATATCTTAAAATTTGTAATAAAGAGTTCATATTTTTGATGGTGTCATATAAATGCTCCATCACATTTTCAATGTTCAGTTAAACAGTCAATATTGGACTAAATAATGAATGAATGCTTGGGTTTAAAAGAATAAATTCAAATGTCTGTCAGGAAAAATGTAATTGTATATTTTACCCAACTGTTCAGCCCTGCTCAGACAATGTGATAAACCCTCCCCACACTGTCACCATTTAAATATCATGTGATGTGAAAAAAAAACATGTATGAACGATACAAAACCAAAAAACAAACATTCAAACCTCAGTATACAAGAGGAACAGTTTTAAGGTCGATATAGACACAATTTCAGTGGAAAGCAAAAGTACATGAAGGATCAAATGTGCTGTGGTGTTATTGTTTTGCCACACCATTTTCTCCATAAGCCTCTATTCGTTTTAATGGGAAAAAAAGGATAATTTTCTATGTTTTGATATTTGGTTAGTTCGTGCTATTTTCTTCAAATTCTCCTGTAATTGACCTACAGTGTGCTATATTTTTTGTGTTTCCAGTGTTCTTTGTTCTTACTGTAGCTGCAACATTGACCCAATTCCCCCCCATGTGGTCATTAAAATTGTATCAAAGTTGCCGTGTCTGAGGCTGGAGGAGGCAGGGAGTGGTCTCATGGGGCCAGACCTCCTGTCATGGGGACATTACATCACCATGTGCATCTGGTCTTGTTTTTTAGCACATTTTGACTCCCTGTGTGAGCTAGAATTTATTTAACCTTTATCTACCGAGCGTCAATTCCCTGAGCATTGAACACGCTACAAATGGTCAGTAGGCAGCATGAGCCTATACTTACTTGTGACACCTTTAAGGGTGCTGTGACAGGGTGAATGTTTCTCCTTCACCAACCTTTGTTTGTCCTTTGTTTGTGAGCAAACAGGTAAATTTGTGATCTCCAACTAAAGATCATAAAAAAAGCTATGTGCTATGTTGTCTACATAGCACAAAAATATAAAATATGAACTAAATGTATTTAACACACTGAAAATAAAAGGGGATGCCTCCCACATTTGGAGTGTTTTTCTCACAAGATACATTATGCACTTCGGACCCTGGATCCATCCATTATCTATGATGCATCTCCTTTGAAATGGGGGGTGGGGGATCGGGGGCCAATTTCAGCTGTCATTGCCTGGCAGGCAGTATATACTGTGCCATGGACAGATCACCAACCTATGGCAGCAGATGATGAGCATGTTTGTAATCATTAAGATGTTAATCTAGATTGACTAGCCTGCAGGTTTCCCTGATATTTTCCAAATGAAATTAGTTGAAAACCTTCAAAAAAACTTGCATTTTCCATGACTCTGCAGTAGAGGTGTCAAATAAACAACTGGCATGAACCATAACTTTCCTTATAGCCATTTATGTTTTATCCATGGTTCTTCATTAAAGAAAAAGGTGGCAAGAGTAGAAAAAGTTGTGTGCCAAAATGTACAAAGTTGTCCAGTTGTTCTGCTTAGAAGGAAGCAGGTCCAAAACCATTCTGGCTGTCGAAACCCAGCCAGAATCTTAAGAATTTGGCTATTATTCAAACCTGATGTTGATATGATGTATGAGACCCTGGCCAACCTTCTGTGGGTCGCTGGCCGAGGTTGATGAATGTCATATATTACGTAATGCCCTTTAACCTCAAACAAAAAACATCTCATCAAACCCAGCACCTGCTTTTGTCCGCATCTTTTGCACATGGTCGATCTCATAGACCTTGATCTCGTAGGCCTCTGGGATTCCCCGGTCCACCCAGCGAGACCGCACACCACTAGTCGAGTGTCTCAGGGAAGTGGTGGTGTCATGGGAGGGACGACGCTGGTGAGAACCTACAGTGAGGTGAGACAGAAGATACACTTATATTTTCCTTCTTATCCCCCTGTGAAACATTCTACAATGTAAGCACAGTGAACAAATGAATAAGGCAACGTAGGGGGTTAACGCATCCACAAGGTGGCTCCAACTGAAACAAAGTGCTCCTGAGCTGCTACAAAAAAACAGTCTACACTAAAAGCATCATGCATCACTGTAAGAATGAAAGTGATAAAGACGTGTGTCCCTGAGTGCCCTTTAACACACAGGCCATGTGCACTTGCTTGAGGGCAAATGCTGCTTATCAGGGTTCAAAAAATATTCACCATAGTCAAGATGTACAGTTTTTTTTCTGGATCTTAACAATAAGAATATGATTTAAGTCTAAAGTACACGTGCCACTCTGATCAGAATGCAGATGAGGTAACATTTAAAGCTAAATTAATTACATCAGAATTTTCACCCACTTTTGGGGTCGGACTCTTCATTCATGTGTTCATTCATCGATGCCTCGTCTATTGTAGTTACTGCACCAGTAGTTCTATCACCATGTAAACTATCTTTTAATCAAAAATGCTATAAAATGTCTCACTCTATATACATCCATTTGCAATTAAGTGTTGTTAGTAAGTACATGTGCACATCCATCCGTATAATTCACTGTACCATGCAATCACCATAATTTTCTGCAGCTATGCTTCCATTACTAAGTGCCTTCATCGTGCTCATCTATTAATGATGTGACCTCCTACAATTAACATTTAATGTCTGTAATGAAATGAGGTCTGACTGTATGTGTCATCTCCAATTAATGTGACAATCAAATGTTACTTGGTCAAATGACAAGATAAAATAGTGTGAATGTACTATCATGAACATATTCTTGTTTGTTTTAAGTTGAATATAATTATTCATGCCATATGAATATAAGACGCATGTTAAATTTGTCAGAAGTGAATGTAATACAGTGTATGTACAACGTAAAAGCTGCCTTATGTTTATTTATTTTATTTTTTTTGTCTTTTT
Organism: Brachirus orientalis; assembly: GCA_016785285.1. NCBI lineage: Eukaryota > Metazoa > Chordata > Actinopteri > Pleuronectiformes > Soleidae > Brachirus > Brachirus orientalis. The sequence goes on along the minus strand of JAFBJR010000940.1, from coordinate 8,151,877 downwards.
GTTTTTTTGACCTGGTGAATTTGTTATCAATTTACTATGAGAATCCTTCAAATGTAAAAAAAATCTATATATTTTATCATTTTTTTAACAGCAGAAATTAACAGTATTCTCATGAAGATTCTCTCTGCCTGCCATGAATCTGCCGATATACCACTGGGTTGGGTTTTAAGATAATAAAAAAACATTTTTTTTTTTTAAATTAGAGAAGCAACCCAAATACACATACAAACTATACAATACTATATAATACTCTTTAAATTGAGGGAATTCATGAGTTTATCTTCATGACAGTTATTTGAAATTTTTACCTGTGCTGCCTTTCTTCCTCGATGCTCGGCTGCTGCTCCTGTCACTGACAGAATCTCGGGTTGAGATGCTGCTACCTGTGGTTTCACTGTCCCTCAGCATACTGCCATAGCCACTGCTCACCATACTGGTTCTATTAGAGAAATACAGGGATGTCTTCCCCATTGCAGGTGGCAGGTCGCCACTCAACACACTGGTGGTGTCACTCGCATGCCCACTCAGGTGATCAGGTGAGCGTGGTGCTGTCACCCGGCTGTACGGCGAAGGAAGAGTCGTTATTTCATCCACTCCTGCAGTTGGGCTGGAGACCCTCTCCTTTAGTAGGTCTGAGATCCGGCCATTGACAAACCCCTGGATGGCAGATTTTGTGGATGAACACGTGGAACTCTGGCTTGGAGTCCGACTGATAGATTGAAAAGATCGTGGCGGAGAAGAGGAGAGAAAGGAGGATGCCCGCTCGAAGCTAACAGTTTTACTGTCCGGAGAAAGGCTGGCACTGCGGTTGGAGGACTGTCGTAGGCCTTTGTGGGACATACTGAGGTTCTTAATGCTGGGGGCAGACAGTCGACGGACTTTGGGGGTAGCCAACTTAAGTTTTCCAACAGCAGAGAGCTTGCTATGGGTCTGCTTGGCAGATTGAGTTAAGGAGTTCTGAGAAGAGAAGTGATGACTATGGTCAGAACGACGGCTCTTCCTGGGGCTCCTGCTAGCCCTTGGTAAAGTACAATGTCCCTCATTAATGTCCTTATAACCTCCTTTACAAGCCCCTTCATAACTTCCCTTGGAACTCCCTTTAGAACTCATAGAGGTGTTACTGTTGTCTCTGTACAGAGTTGGAAAGTCTCTTGGAATTCTCCCAAGGGAATTAGTCCTGCAGGCCAGCTGCTCTAATTTAGTATTGAAAAGCCTGCCACTGTTCTCAGTGGGTGACTGCAACCTTCCACTAATATCATGTTTTATTCTTGGACTTGAGGTCTCAAATACAGATCCAATGCCTGTCCTTGAAGAGCTACCAGCTTCCTGTTTATGCTCCGTTCCATATTTCCGAGGAGAGTGGAGGCTATGGTTCACCGGAAAGTCATGTCTGCCCTGCCTCCTCTCCAGTGTCACCCCTGGGCTGCATGGGGTGGATGATGTCACCTCCCTATGGTCTCTTTGGTTGTCTGCCATGTGACCGTCCTGGTGGTTGGCATTTTGCCAGCCTCTAGGCAAACTACCCATTTTGCATGAAGCAGGGGCAGTTTCTTGGCAACCAGGCGAAACACCAGTTCTCCTGGGGGCATTCCCAACACGTTTGCAGGTGATTTCTACCCCCTCTGAGTTCCCTGTAGAGTTGGAGATGGAATAAACATGTTCCTTGTCTCTTGGGTGTCTCCTGTCTGTATTTCTGGGTTTCTTTCCACACATGTTATAATCTGTTGTATCATCACAGAAAGCAGAATCCTCCAGAATCACTGAATCATAACACATTTTGGTAAAAGAGGAGTCGCATACCTTGTCAGACTTTTTGACTTGAGTCTCTGGGGGGGCAACAGTTCTCTTTTTTGTGTGACTTATTCTATCTTCTGGGCATTTGATATTATTTCTTTTGACCTCAGAACCTGAATTCACTCCCGTGTCTTTATCATAAGGCTTTTCTTTTCCTTTACCACCATCCAAATCACAATCCATATCTGTATTAATCAACATGGGATTAATAAATGAAGGTAAGAACCCTTTTTCCCTTCGGCACTGATGCTGAGGCTTTTCAGCAGTAGTCTCTGTGACTGCAGCCTGAACAACAGAGCCTTTAGTTGTATTGGAGGAAGCTTCAGCTGCAGATTCTTCGCTAACATTGCTGATTATCCGGATTGGTTGAGCATTGGTAGAGCCTTGAGTATGTCCCTGTGACTGGCCATTGTCTCTGATACAAATAATGTTTCCACCAGTTCTTCCTCTGTCCAATGCTCCACTAATGGTCACCTCTTCTACCATAGAGAAGACAAGTTCATCTTGACCCTTTAGGTCAAGTGGCTGTTGAACAGTGACTGTGATGGTGGCCTTCATTTCCTTAACATTCTGTGTAGTACAATTAGGTAAGATATCCCTGTGTATGACACTGGTAGCTGCGGAGTGTGATGATGAGCAGGAGGATGAAGGAGATATGGGGGAGCTCTTTCCAACTGGTGAGGTCCTTTTGTCTGCTTTGAACCATTCAGCAGTTTCAGGACTCTCCTGTTTCCTTGTAGACTGAAGTGCAAGGGAATTAGTGGCAGCAATATCAGCAGGGAGGAAAGTTTGAGCCGCGATCTTATCACCTAACTTCAGAGTTCCAGTGCTGGGAAGCTCAAAGCAACAGGTCTTGTTCAGACTTAGGGTTTGATTCAAGAGTTCCTCATTTGAGCTGGCTGCACTGCACTCCTCACAGTCATACAAACCTGAATCCTCTCTTTGGAAACTGTCTCCAGGGGAGGCACCATCTTTCTTCCTTTCTGCTTCAGAGGGCTGACTGCAACCTAACCCCTGATTCATCAAGACCTGTGGTACTTTTGATGATTTCATGTCTGTCTGCTTCCCTGTTTCATTTTTGTGATGTAATTTGAATGTGACATTGTCAACACTAGGAACTTTTGAGGAAGACTTGAGTACTTCAAGTATCTCACTTCCATCGATACAACCCAAACGCTCTTGAAGTTCAGCAAATGTTTCACATTTAAGACAATCCCTCTCTGGTGGCTTCATGTCTGCTTTGAGTATGTCCATATGGCCCTGAACATGTTCCTCCTTCTTCTTTTCCCCCTGCAGCTGAGGAATTCTTAGAAGCTCTTGTAGAAGAGCGGTAAACTCTGGGTCATCCAAGTCAGGTTTGTTGGGAGGCAAAGACGGTATGATTGGCACAAATTCAGGTTGTGTCAGTCTTGGTGCAACTTTGGACTGAATGAAGCCATTAGTGTCTATTTGGATGACTGTATCACAAGACTGGTCACTACTGGAATGCTCATCTAGTTCACCCCGAAGACGGAGAGGATGGATGTCAACATCAACCTCATCGGTGGAGTGGAAGGCCCGAAGGGAGAAAGATTGAGGCCCTCTCTTTTCTCTTGTTAAACTCCTCCCGCAAGGAGAGCATGAGGTGGATTGCTGTTGAATGTGAATGAATCAAACTGTTAGTTCTAGATTATGAATTTATTAATACATTAATGGGATACAATGGAAACTATGTATTTACAATAAAAAGATGGCATACATTAGACTACAGGGCATATACCTTTGTCCTTTTTTGCGTCCTGCGAATGCGTGCTGCCAGCTGGATGGTAGATAAAGTTTCTTGAAGGTGTACCAGTGAGTCAGCAACTTCAGCAATGACTGTGGTGTGGCAATTGGTATGACCCAAGGACTCTCGAAGGAGCATCGTCAACTTACTGCTCCTGTGCAGAGATCATGAATATTTCCACCAATAAACTAAAAGAACAGATCAATCACCTTCAATCTCCTGCCAATTTTAATGTAGTTTCTGGAGTCTCTTATGGGTTTATTTTTAGAAAGAAAGTTACAGGACTAACAGTAAGAATGAGCTTAATGGTCACTGCTAAGATATTAATAGAGCTGACTCCACACTGTCATATTTGCGCCAATAATATGTGGAAGTGACTGTCTTACTTGTTTGGTGTAGTTTTATGTCCACTTAGTAGAGACACAATGACTGGGCCCAGTTCAGAATGAGGAGGTTTAATTTTGCTTATACCCCTCATTCCGCTGCACACATCTATCAGGGTCAACTTAGTGGGGCCACGGGAACCTACGGAGAGCAGAAGAGGGTGTTAACACACTCACTTATCCAACTGACTGCATATAATAAACTGAATTACATTTTAAAATTCTTGAGTAACTATGGAAAAATAATTCATGGGCAAACAAAGTTTAGCAACACTGAGTGAGTGAATATATTATTCCAACCTTTGCCAATAGTACTGCTCTCTGTACGAGGGGGCTGTACATGGAGGGTGAAGAACATTATCGAGGTGTGGGAAAGGTACGTAATGAAGTCACTGTGCCGACGTGCTGCGATGGCCACATCCAGCAGGGAAGCTGCACGCTCTGCAGTGGGAGCCTTCACTCGGTTGTGGTTGCGTAGCTGGAAGGATTGGAGGAGATAATCAAAAAATTAGATGTGGACAGTAACATAACTTATTTCAATGGAAACCATTTTTAGGGTGCATTCCACTATGATTAATGCAAATTTGGATGCCAGATATATCAGATTTAAAGAATTGCTTCAGCGCTGTAGAAATTTGCACTACTGTGTTGTTAACTAAATGTCAGTAACCGTATGTTTAGAACTAGCAGCTGAATTCATGCACTCACAGTGTTAATATTTACTGAAGAAATATTGAGAAGTCCTAGGGAGGAGAGAGCTGCTCACTCATAATGTAATCAGATCTAATCTAATAGAGTTCACTTATTACCAGCCTTATCTTCTCACATATGGTGTAGTCCATTATATACACTAACTCCTCATAAGAACTGACAGTAATCATACCATGTCTAAAGAGACATATCCCATACAAGAAATCTAGTAAAATCATATGAGAGATATCAATGCCACCTTCTCAAAATGGATGGACAATTGTTTGTGACCCTGAAAATATTTGACCCTGCTTTTTTCCAGGAATGCGGTCGCATTTCCGGCTTCACTGCTATTAAAACAACCCATAAAATAGCACTCCTCTTTGAGCTCATTTTCAAATTGAGACTTTGACACATTGCCAGCAAATCATACAGCCAAGAAAATGTCAAACACATACAAGGAGCAAAAAGTATATACCCTTGACTCCGGTTTTCAAATGCAGCACAGGCTGATTTGTGTTCAGATTAATCAGACTGCTAAAAATGCCAGAAATAATCTCTGTTTTAGAGGAGAAATTGTTCTTCAAAGAAATTCACCACCTATTAGTGTCAGTGAATGGTAGAACAAAGTAGAATTAGCTGATAATTTATCCAGCCCACTTTTTTTTCCTGATGTGAATCTGTATTAATCCTACTTGTATCCCATAGACTGGATCTTCTTGAAGTCTGATACGAGCTCGCGGACTATCCTGGACGCTGCCCACAGAGGGGGCGACCTCCCCGAGGAGATCTCTCAGTGTGTCCTCCTCGCCACAGCACAGCTCAATGGCAGACACTGATACTGTCAGATCAGTCCAGGTCTTCTCCCTCCGCCGCTCGATGGTGCTGTACAGCCAGGAGATGGCACAGGGAATCAGCCCCAGCTTCTGGATGCTTTCATCACTCCCCACCATGCTGGACCAGGAGCCTGAGGTACACAGTAGAACAAAAACTGTAGATGCATCCATGCAGTATGAATACATTAAGTACACATACATGCCAAGCAAGTATGTCCACCCCATAGCATACACACAAATTCCACAGATCTCTTAACACACAAGAGATACATCAAGACTTCTGTGCTTGTACTTCTGTGCTTGTACTTCTGTTTTTATTAAAAATTAATTAATTAATTCGTTAATAATGAATATATTTTATATGCAGTATCTCACTTAACATTTCAAAACAAATCTGAAAGTGCTCCAAGGACAAGATAACACATAAAATTGCATCAATTTGCTGGGGATAAAAAGCTAACATCATAAAAGTGTGGCCATAAAAACAGCAGCCACTGAGGTTAATTAAAAGTCAAAGGTTTTCCATGGAAGATGAGCTGCTCCCTCTGTAACATACAAAGGCATAAGCAGTTCTTAATTTTCAGATCATAATAAATTATTGAAAACTACACTTGAATTAAATTTCTGGTCATGGATCCTATACACTGGACCTTTAAGGTAAATATGAAGGTACTGCTACCAGCTTGTAAGCTCAGCATTATCTTAAAAACTGGTCGCAGCAACATGTTGTATCTCATGTTTTATTTGTTTGATACAAACAAAAAAAAGTGAAAAGCACTTGATCATTTTACAGGGTGTTTATGCCCTGCACAACTTGGCAACAAAGTACTTTGGTTTAAAACAGACCATAGCACCTGCTTAAGACCCAATGTGTTTTTACTCATTCAGTTGACCTGGTCATATATGTGGAAGTTAGTATTTTTTGTCTTGTCACCGTCATAGTGCAGTGTAGGAGTGGAGCCTAAGGGGTGACAGTATGTACCATCCAGGCATTACACTCCCTTTTAAAACCTCCTTTAATGGCAGGAAAGCTGCAAGCATATCTGCAGCAGTTTGCAGGTCAGAGGTGAGCCATGACAGTGGCTACAACAGATAGAACAGTATATGGTATAATTAATGGCAGAAGTGCACTGATGCAAAATACAACACAAAAGCAACAATGCCCAAATGAAGCCAGCACAGATATACAGGAACATCTTCCCAAATAGATTTTCTTATGGGTTTGTGCCTTGCTTGGTGTCCTGTTGCACTTTTGCTCCCACATCAGTTTTGAGTCATGTTTTTTATCCTTTCTTGTCGTATCTCAACTTAAATTGAATGAGGATAGGAGAATTGGTTTACTCGAATTAAAGGCCAAGCTGCCTGCCGTTATTCAGAGAGAATAGTATTCTGTGGAGGAGATTGATATCCCCCTGGCTGAGGGCCACATGTAGTCTGAATTGGCCAACTAATTCAATCAGATTTACGGAGAGTGGCGTCATGTGAACAAGCAGCTCCAAGGAGACCATGTCCTTACTCCTGCATCTGTCTGTCTGTGTGTGTGTGTGTGTGTGTGTGTGTGTGTGTGTGTGTGTGTGTGTGTGTGTGTGTGTGTGTGTGTGTGTGTGTTGCACATCTATTATACCCCTTCACTGATACTAAGTGCAGGGTTCCATCTCTGTAATAGCAATGGATTACAGTCCATTTTGTTTACAGTGCACTCTGAGCTTGGTGTGTCAGAAAAATACAATATTATTTTTTATCTTTCACCACAGTCACAGCTGATGTCTTTTTCTGGTGCGCTGAAACATAGAGGGAACGGCTAGCTTTTTATTTTAAAGCACATGTATTGTATAATTAATGAATATGCTTTTATTCACAAAGTAACAGGTGCAAGACGAATAGTCACGACGATAGGTCACTACTGTGGTGAAAAAAATAGGATGGAGAAAGGACAAATGGAGAGAGAGAGAGTACGTATCACGATTGGCAGAGAGACAGAGATGTAAAATGGAGACATGAAGTTTAAGCGATAACAAAAGAGTGAATGATAGCAGGAGCGGGACAGAGGAGCAGGAGGAGGCAGGGAGGGAGGGTACGTTGGCCTCTGAGATAAAAGCATCCCACTCCCATCTTGAGATTTTAACCCATGGCCTCACACAGTGACCGATTACTCACCCACATCAGCACACCCCAAACCCAGAACACATCCATCGCTGCCGCTGAGCACACAGCGGATGACATCAGCCAAGACGCCTGCACACACCTCAGCCTGGTCAGAGAGAACAAAGGACAGCAGTGATTCACCTCCACACTGGAAAAGTGCATCCAGTGAAATGAAAGAGCTGAAGTGGAGGAGAGATGCATGCTGATTCTCTACATTCCCTTGGGCTCAGAATACTGTAAGCAGAGCTTGGAGAAGGTTGAGTATAATTGATGGACTGTAAGATTGCGGTGGATATCCAGGCCCTATCAGTTTTCAGGTCATCAGACACACAGCGCAATCTAACTATGATGTGGTGCAGAAGTGGGGGAAAAAGCACGTTCAATATGAGAACACAGGATGCACTACATGCAGTTGCAGTGTCTGTCAGTGTAAATCAAATCCATCAAGATAGTATCAGTATTTTTGAATTCAAACAGAAACCATCTTAACTGATTTTAATCAGACAGAGGAACCACACCTGGCTAGACTCATGAGGAAATGCAGCATCAAAGTTGAACGTCCTCAGAAGACTTTTGCCATCCCTGCCTAGTATCACTGCACTGGGTGGTTGGCTGTTGCTCACTGGTTCCATAATGATGACTCTTTTTTTAGACGGGTCAATCTGGAGAACAGGTGGTTGGCCTTGGCCCCCTGACAACGCTGGACTTACCCTGAGCACGACTTTGACCTGTATACCAAAGGAAATGAGAGGAGACCTGTGTTGAGATTTACATAATCTATACATGACAAACAACATACATGTACTCATATACCATACAAGTATTTCTTGAGACTCCTTATTTCCAGTTTTTTTTAGCAACACATTGTTTAGGAGATGCTATCATTAGTCTGTCTGTTGGTAGATCCACCATTAGTCCAGTCTGAAATACCTCAATACCTATTACTATAAAATGTAATATACAAGAAACTCCAACATTCTAACATGTCAACACTTAATTTGTTCACTGCACTGAAAAAAAATATCATTTTGTCAATTGTTAAAGGTTAAATGTAACAATTTTCTTTTTTCACAAAGACAGAATTAGCAGAATTAGCCTCAGCTGTTTGTATTCAGTGGTAATAATGGCATTTTACAAGGGTGGTTGAAAAAAGCATGTGCACAACTGAGAGTCACTCCTGTATTCACTCACAAACATGCATGTGAGTGATTTCAGAGGAAGCCCAAGAACGTGAGTGGACCAATCTATAGCAGTCATTTCTGAATATAAACATCAGCAGCGGCCACTTTAGACAAATGAAGTTTAAAGTTATATGTCACGTTTGGTGCAGTGCACTGCATTTATACACTGCTTAAATCATAGTTCATGTGCTGGAGATTCTACTCTGGTCTAGAGAGCATGATGTCAGCTGTAGCAAAGAGAGGGGTCTATTGCACAGACTGAGTGAATGAGGCATGGAGTAGTTTGTAAGATGAAAATGAGAACATGGGGAAAAAATAATTAGGCCTAAGCACTGGGTGTGGTGAGCTAATGATGCTGCATTTAACTGTTAACGCACAGTACATTTGCAACTGACATCACTTTTTGTCAGTTGGTATTCATTTAGTTAAAAGGAAGAGAATGAAGTTAAAATGTAAATGTTACCATATAATGCACTGTAGGAAATTATAGTACATCTTAAATGTATGTTTGACAAAAAAAAAATAAATAAAATCAAGTTAATAGGGAACATCTTGAGTTGCCAAATAAGTGCAGAGCTGATCAGCTTTTAACCAACTTTATGTTGTTTTTAAAAGTGCGGAAACACCTGCAGCCTTTCACTCCTGGAATTTACTTTGTGGGTGTATGTAAAATCACATTATGGGTGGGGCCAGACTACTTATAATTTGAAAATAATCAAAAATGTTAAAGCTAAGTAGATTGCATTTCTCCAGTACCTGACACTGAAATGAGGGCATTGCTAATTTGTTAAGAGCTTTCACAGTTTGATTGTATAAAGAGCCTTCAACTGCACAAATACAAAAAAAATATCAAATAAAGCAAAAAAGCAACATATATTTTACTTTGTTTCACTCAGATAAAAAAAAAGTCCTCTTTCTTTTTGATTGCATTGAACAGCCAGATGATGTAGTGACTGCAGAAACTGCATGTACTTACAAGTACACAGTAAGGCGTACCACCTGCTTTGTATTCCCGCATGTCATGACACTAATTCCTTAATGCAGTTCTGTTCTGGAAGCCCTAGAATTTAGAGGCTTTAAGGTCTTAAATTAAGTTAGAGTCTGCCTCTGACAGTGTTTAATAAGGCTCATACCTCTAAGTCCGCAGGAAGTCGAGGCCACATTTACCTCACAAAACACCATGTGCTGCATTATAGTATGTAAACCGGTTATTAAGTTATTCATAATCGGGATTCAGGTCTGCAAGATTGCATGTAGGCCAAATAAAACAGGATGACATTACACCATGACCTCATCCGCCATCGACGATGTAAAAACCAGACAGCCATTTTCTATCTGCCACATAGGTTTCAAGTGAAAGATTTTTCCCTCTCTCCCCCCGTCATAATTTTTATACCTTATGCAACCTTATTGAACATGTGTCAAACTCTATTTATGAGGATTAAATTATTCAAGAGATCAATTTAAAGGCAGGGAAAATCTTCCTCCACTCTCGCACACATGGATATTCTTGCACACACACACTGCTGAGTGCTCGGGCAGGTGCGGCTGGCAGTGGGGTCTATCCAAGCCCTAATCTGTAACTCTAGACTAAACCCAAGAGTCCATCCATGAGACAAGGGAAGGGCAGGCAGCCATATTGATCCCCCCAGTTTCTCCCCAAGGAAGGGAGGGGAAGCACAAGATGGAGACATTAGCACCACATTACAGTGTATCGTGAAGGAGGAGTGATATAGGATCTCCTCCAAAGTGATTCTGCAACACGGGTGGTGAAAACACTTCCAAGGTGGTGTAAGGATGGAGTTGTATTATTTCACATTCACACCACCAGTCCAGACTTGTTATTCTTGTCTCAGGACTAAGCTAAAGCAATATCAAGCATAATCTCAGAATAATGTGTAGAAAATTGGTGGTGTTCACGAGAGCAGGGGAATCTCTGGAACCTTCAGGCGAGGATGTGCAGCCTGGTTTGAGTAGGAAGGAGGCAGGACACTTGCCCACTCGCTCGCTATGTATAATCCAAAGTTTCTCCTGCTGCGTTCACACATGAGCTTACATGGACATTATCCAGGGATTTGGCGAGGAAGCTGGCAAGAGAAGATAGGGAGACTGTCCAAAGTGACTTCTGAGGGTTATACAGCCACTCTATACGTCCATCTATCCATTGTCTCCTCCACATGAGGGTCACAGGGAGCTGGTGCCAATCCCAGCTGGCACAGGGCAAAAGGTGGGGTACACCCTGGACAGATTGCCAGTCCATCGCAGGGCAAACACACACTGACGAACAACTATTCACTCTCACATTCATATATCCCTGCCCATATATCTATGGGCAGTGTGTTCAATTATCTTCTGCACGTTTTTGATAATGTGGGAAGAAATCAGAGAACTGGGAACCCTGCACACACAGGGGGCAACCTTCTCTGTGAGGCAAAAGTGCTAGTGAAATAATCCATGCAGACTGTACGATGTTGACACTTATTAAATCATAGGCAACAACACAGGTCATCAGCTACGTCATCAATGCAACACAAGTTAGCAACATCATTAACATGCATTAACAATCATTTATATATATATATATTTATATACGGAGAGCAGTCCAAATAAGAGGTGACAGATCCCAAATTCTCATTGCATCCCACATAAGCATTTAGTTTACGTGTTGTCGCCATGTCGTGCTGATTAATATGCTACTTCATGTTGCATTTTCATTGCCCAGTCAGTAGAAGTTGAATGTAGCAGGTCTTACACAGGTCTCTCACAGTGCAACATAGAACCACGATTGTTCAATATTTAGAAATTTTCATGAAAACCAAGCCCAAAATTGTACAATGTCCTCAGGTATAAACAGTATATATGTTATAGAATTTTAATACTAATATACAAGATGTCTGTATATTGTCTTGACTTGATATATGATTTGATGTGCAAAGTGAAGAGTCTGAATCAGCTGAACCTTTAATATTAGTGACATTGACCTTTGTGGCCACAGATAAAGGCTGAAGGCTGCCCCTGACACTGCAATTAGTTTAAAGGTTAAATAAATAAGGTGTGTTTCTGATAAATGATTACTGTTTCGAATCAAATCAGCTTTGCTTTTGTTACAGAAATGTTATGTTGGAGGCTCATTAGGAAACATGACTGGTTAACATCCCATCAGCCCTGCATTTAGAAATGCTGCCCTTTCATTCATTTAAACACAAGCCACTTCCTCCAGAAACAAACCACTTCCTCCATTGAGGTTGACTTTAGTTTGGCAATCTTGATTTTATCAATGGGAATTCATATTGTTCACGTCATAGTTATTTGGCAGCACTGAACTTGGAGCAACTGGATTAATATTAATGATTTGCTTTATGCCTTTGAATGATCTTCATTTTATTTATTGAAAATCATTTGGCCCCAAAAGGATGACTGGCATGAATGTGGTCCACTTAAAAAATAGAAAAATCTACATCCTCTGTAAGTCTTCTGGAATGTGATACCTTGCCAACATTTGGTGAGTCTCTGGTTCTGGTGGCAGCTTGGAGCAGGCAGGAGGGGACTGGTGGTGGGTTTTTCTGGACGATCTCCCTGAAGCAGGTGGAGAGATGCGCAGGAGCTGAATCAGAAGCCTGGCCTTTTTTCCTCAATGTCAGGCTGAGCTTCTCAGCCGCTCTGTAGGAGGAGAGGAGGCAACATGACATGCCACTAAAATCTTGAATGCAACTGTTTGGTCACGATGCAGATAAGGACATTTGCTGTTAGATTTCACTGTTAGTGTAGATATATATACTTTGCCAGAAAGGACATGGCGGCAGTGTTGGCGATGTTGACCACTTTGGAGATGTGAGGGATCTTCGAGCTTGTCTGTACAGGCCCAGCATCACCACAGCCCTGGGTTGCATCACCTGCAGACTATCGGGGGAAAGAGCTCATTATAGATATCAGAATGTGTAATTGCACTCCAGCACCCACTCCAAGAGAGGAAATTATCTTAGGAAGTACCCTGGGGAGAAACATGGAGTGTGTCTGTTGAAGTAGGGCACCAAGGCTGAGGGAACACATGAGGTTAAACATGAATCATTAAGTCATATTACAACTGTATGGCTCTCTGCGTGTGGAGAGTAAGGTTAAGTTAAAACATGAATCAAACATGACACAGGCACGCAAACCTGCAGTTTCACAGTCGTAGCTTCACAGTGTGTGGTTTGTTCATTCATAATGTGTGCGTGTGTACCATGAATTCCTTATGTCTATATACACAGTCACAATAATGGGACTTGTCTTCTTAATGGGGACAAAAATCGAGTCCTCATAATGTAAATTACTACATTTTAAGGTGAAGGCATGATTAGGCTGAGGTTAGGGTTATGTTAAGGTTGGGGTCAGGGTTAGGATTAGGATTAGAGCACGGGTAATTAGTTAAGGTTAGAGTAAGTCTCCAGGAAATGAATGTAACTCAATGCAATGTCCCCTGAAGTCATGTGTTCTTGTATTTGTGGCATTGTGAGGACCAAAGCACATAACTTGTATTAACCATACAGAGTGGACACTTTGGCTTGGTCTGCACATCTTTAAAAATCTTTTTGAATTTTGTGATGTTAACTAGGGACTAGCAAATGCATTATGTCTATGAGGGTCCTCAGTATGAATGAAGCACAAGTTTGTGTGTGTGTGTGTGTGCGTGTGTGTACACAACATGACCTATTCAGCATGCATCTGCTGCTGCTCAACATGAAGTCACAGAAGCTCGCAGCAGGCCTGAGTCACTGTTGTTGTATGACATTGGTCTTCTGCTCTGCTCCAAACCTCCACATCTATTATTCCTTCATAATAATGTCCAACAATGCCAATTAGTGCCATGGTAGAAGAAATACACTCTAAATTTTAAATGAGACCAAAGTGAGATGATAAAGATGACATTAATGCTCAATGTAAAAGAAAAGCAAGCAACATAAAAGTCCTCATCCCTTCCTCCTGTAGTGATTTGCTCTCATGTGGTCTTTTACTATCTTGTTTTTCCCTCTTTCCCACATCATCTTCCTTTTTCCAGCATGCATTTTAAACACTTAATATCCCTTCTACATCTGCTATCCATTTTTTTTTACTCTATCCTTCTTTTGTCTCTTTATTCTTTTCCCTACTCTCCTACTATTTCATCTCAGCTGCATAAACCTGTATCTGCTCTGATACAGGAAGTGCCAGGCTCATTTCTTCTTGAACAAACTAGGACCGTTTAATGTGAGTAAAACTATTGCATTGTTAAATTTGATCAGACGTGGTAAAGACATTTTTAGTCCAGATAAAGATTAATATGCATCCTTCAGTATAAAGGCATTGCTCTTGTATTTTTATTTATATCTTTATTATTTATTTTCTTTTAACATAAAAGTAAGTAAAACAAGAGATGCCAAAAATATCAGTCTTTTAAGAAGTAGCCATTAATTTAACGTGAACATCATTTTTTGTACATAAACCAAATGTGACTGTTTAACAGCTGTAAACATTTACAATTCTTGTGCAACACTGGTATACTTTGTGATGCATAGTAGGTCTGGTCGCTTGAAAGGCGTTTAGAATTTTTAAAGCTGAAAGAGACAAGTTTTATTTGCTCAAACTTATATGTTACTTATAAATGATTGCATGGTGTAATGTGACCATCCATGTATTGCTCCCCTAAATAAACGCTTTGTTTTCACAATTACTCTCTTGGCAACAGGGACACATTTTTTTATGGAAAAGTAAGAACTTTTCAAAGGAGTTGTGTTATTCTGTATCCAAGACAAAGAAGAAAATAGTTTTCACCAGGTATCTATAGTGTTTTTCCATACAGGTGCTATGATAGAACACAATACTGGCTCTGAGGACAAATATACCCACATCTTAACATCTGCTGCATCTTTCTGACAGCAACTAAACAATAATACACGTGTACCCACTTTGCAAAAGTATTTGATTGCTTATTTAGTTTACTTCAAGAAAAAAACTAACACTTACTGACGTGTCTGGCTAATATAACTTCAAAAGGAGCAGGACGGAGCTGCTAACATTTCATGGAGAAAAGCGAAGCTTCTACCAAGTGTCTGCCGTTAAACTGCGACTGAAAAATTTCTGTTCAGAGAAGTGGTTTAGCAAATGGTTTGGTGTGATGTCTATGAATATTTAATTAACTGGGTAACAGGGCAAACAGTACATTGGTGTTGAGATATTTCAGATTTTACTCTTTGTCTTTAGAAGTAAAACCAAAAACTCACCTGACAACATCATACAGCATAAAGCAGTTCAGACTTTAAAAGCTTTTACATTTTGATATGGAAAGTGTGCGCACTCTGCTTTGACTTCCATCACAGTAATGCATATCACCAATCACCCTGTTAAATATGACCATCCCCCTATTGATCACAAATGCATTTTGGCTTGCTGGCTTTTATGATGGGGTTAAATCATGACCCGATTCCATTCCATTAGCAAAAGTACTTTTAAACAACGGCCTCAGCCATGGGATCTAAATAGGCTCTGATTAGTCCCTGTAAATCATTGCATTGCTGACACGTATACCCGTAAGAACATACTTCACCCACACAGCTCATTTAAAAGGGGGACGCTCGCTGGGGATTGTGTTGTGTGAGATTTATTGGCAAGAGAAAGCTTTTAGGGGTAGCCTACCTTATGGTAACGATAGATGGTGACACCATCAGGATTGGACACAGATTTACAAGCAACGAGCTGCTGCTGCTCCTCCACCCAGCGGTCCATATCCTGGTTGGGGAGTTTGAGGCCCCTGCGTCTGAGGGTTTGAGGGGTTCTCTGAGGTGTCCTTGGGCTCTGGGGACTGTGAGTTCGACCCTGTGGTTGATGGGCAGCCACGTCAGCTTCTCTCAGACCCCGATCCCCATGCCTCATCTCACTTAGTCCCAGCAGTGTGCTGCTGCTGAGGCTGGGTTCAGACGGAGGCTGAGCCAGCGACTGACCCCTGTTCAGAGCCAGGTGGATGGCCTCGTATTTGAGCTGGTTCAGGTTTGCACCACAGGCTGCACACTGGCCCTGCTCCCTGTCTCTGTCCCTGGATTCAGTGGTGGAGCGACTGTGGACGCGGAGATTGTCGTGAAGAAATGCTGATAGGTCACTTGAGTCCTGCAGGATAACAAAGGAAGACAGAATTATTTCCCATTTAAAAACCTAACTTATAACTGCAATGCATAACTTTTATTATTTTGCCTGTTGTTGGTCTTCCTCAACAGACACGATGTAACATTAATGGTATGCCGAGTCTCTCTGATAATGGGCTCTGACGAGCAATACTATTAGACCTGACTGAGGGAGCATTCGTGCGTTTACAGGAGCAGTGCAAGGGCGGGTGGGGACAATAATTGTTTTTGAATTGGTGAACATTTTCTGAGCAGTAGAATTGCTTCTTGACCACTTCTTTGTGTTCTCAGTCATATTCCAACCTGTTTGCAGCCATCTCACTTTGCGAGCACAATCTTCTTGTTGCCTCTGTCTGTCTTGACATCAAATGAATTCCCTTACTAAGTGCAGCACCAGAATGTTGCCAGGCAACATGAGAGTTCAACACTGCAGTTTTGAGGACAGTTGTGTGAAGTTGATAGACTTAATTAACATTATGTGAATGTATGTGACAAAGTTTTCAATCTGTTAGTTTATATTGAAAAGTTAAGCATTCCAGCTTAAAGTGTCGAAAACTCCTGACTTAATTTTTTATATATATTCTTGCAGGGTTTTCATTTCATCTAAGCTCAAATTTCCCAAAGCTTATGAAGCCACTATGAGCTAATGTGCTGTATCAGGCTTGAGAATTACATAAGTGATTACTGTGCATATGAAAATTGAGTCCAGGAAAGGCACTGTAGGCGATCTCGGCACTTAGCAAAGTAATCACCATGTCAGTAGTATTGATACAACCCTCGTCATCTTTATTAGTGCAGTAAGCAAAAAATATGAATCAACTGCACCGTTAAAGGACATGAAACGTGTCATGAATCAAGAATCTGCGGTTAACAACTAATGACACATCATCACGCAACCATAGTAACAGGCTCTTTTTTTTTCAGCTCATTTGAAATCTGAGAATTTTCTCCCTGGCTGCAAGACATGTTGGCAAAATACTATAAAATACATAAATGAGAGCATAAAGCAGGGTACTTTCTATGAATGGCTTTGCAGTACTTACCTCAGATAATATTTTATTCCATATTCTAAATGGAGCTCCACTTATTCTAATTAAAAAATCTGATGATCTAATTTGAAAACTGGAGGTGATTAGGTATTTCTGTTGCTTTTATTTAGGGCCCCATTTTGCTCTGGATTAACCTACCAGAGGAATGCTACATCTCTTAAATCTCATTTAAACATGCTTGTACCTGTTTAAATCCCTGCTGCCTTAGGTGTCAGATATCATTTCTATTACGTCTTATTTTAACACCTCGCTGTACTAAAACGCTTTTGTTTTACCATCTTACTTCTCTGTTGTAAAGCACTTTGTAACAATATCTTGCTCTCGGGCGCTATGTAAATAAAATGGAAGAGTTGTGATGCTTTAATGATTATGTGTCACAAATTCAAATCCATCTCTTTAAACAACATCTTATCTCCTCTAACACTATAACTAGCGCATACGATGCTCTCCGGGTGCGTTTTTAAAGGACTTTCGGGGCCCTTTGATCGAATCAAACCAACCCCCCACCTCCAGACCACATGATATCCAACCATAAATTGAAAGTCAACAATAATACAGAGGAAACAACAACAGAGGAAAGTCCACTAATGACTCAGCACCTGCTCCATATTAAATCTAAAGCCTGGGGCATGGTGCACCTCGTGGTTCATAACTTGCAGAAATTTTGGGGTTGATGGCATCAGTGTTAGTGACCAGTCCCTTTAAAGAGGGGACACTTACCAAGCTAAGGGCCTCAGGGAATTACCTGTTTTCCTTATAGCCAGCAATGTCCCTTTCTACATTTCTTCTTATCAAGCTCATAATACTGTGCTTTAGTGTTTTCCCTCACTTGTAAGTTTGGACAAAAAGCTTAGAATAAAGGTTTAAAGTTAGTTCTGTTGGCATCTGCACTCCAAATCTGCACTCCACTTTCAAATCTCACACCAATGAACGTCCAACCTTAAAATCACCATCTTGGACACTTCTGCAGCGCAGTTGCTTCCTGTTTGTTCTGTCCTTGACACCCACTCGCATCCAATGGACTCAGTCACCCTCTTACCCCTCCCATCCACACCGTCCATCCTGCCAGCACATCACCAATGACCCATATTTCCCCAAAGGAGCGGTGAAGGAGCTTTTAAAAAACAAAGTCATTCATATTCTGAAAGGGGCGAAACACCAGAGACTTATAATCAGCCACAAATACATCCTTATCAGTGTCCTGATGGCAAACCAGACCAATAGTGCCACTTTCTGTTTCAGGATGCAACTCTTTAAAAGGTTTAAACACGGACATACTGTACAGTCATAAAAAAAACTCTGTCGCAAGATGGGAGATGGGACTTTCCATTTTAGAGAGATTGCAAAACACTTAAATACCTCTAAAAGATGACATTACAGAGCCACGATGCTTTTGAGAAACCACGCTCAGTTAGATCAATAAACCTGCGACAAACTGACTGGCTTATCAGATTTCGACTGACCATGTCTGTGGCCACAGGATACAATCTCCCTTTGCTGCTGCTCGGACTGTGGTCTCTCTCTCTAAAAACACGACGCTACTAACTGCATGTGCCCCTTCCCACACGAGAGAGGACGAAAATAAATGGCCTTCCCTCCTTAAAGAGGACCATGAAGATGACGCAGGCATGTTGAGATGAAATATTCATGCCCATTTGAAACCGCTCACGCTGCAACGGCACTGGTTTACTTTGTCGATTGGAGTGCGTTTGATGGATGTCAGTGGTGACAAATGTACAGATGGATGCAGAAGTGTGCGGGCATGTGCATTCCTTTTGCATTCTAATGTGCCCTTATAGTGTCTTAAGCATATCTTGTCAAGGATTGCACTGTGGATTATACTGTGTGTGACAGTGACTCATTATTTGATCATTCAAACACTTTTTCTAACTTAATTTGTATTTTTTTTTAAGTGTAATTACCAAACATTACACATTTTCAGAACTTAAATTCACCATTTTGGCCATATTCAAAGTTTAAATGTTCATATTGGCCATTTTTAAAGGTTTAATTGCTTTCCATATGCTGTTTCTAAAATGAAAAATCAAGTTGTTAATCGAATTAATGAATTGATAAATGTATGCAAAAATATAAAATAAAACATAATAAAATCTGAAAATAAAAACGTAAACGTTAAGTGGATTTATTTTATAATTTGCATTGATGCCTGTCCTGCAGGGGTGCAAGAAAACATCAATACACTAAAATATTATGGATAAACATGATAATGTATCAATTACAGGAAATATTCTTGACAATGCTTTTGTTGCATTGAATCGGCCATTTGACTCTCCCACACTCCCTTCACTAGACAAAGAAAACTGTATATTGTTTATGCATATGACAGTGGTATTTTTGCTATGAGAATTTCTTTAAATAGGCGAATAGCGGGAACATAATTACAATTTATCACCAGATCACTGTAAATAAACAATATTTTAGAGACATACAGGAGAAAGCTTATGCAGCCTTGTGAATTCGATTATTTTATTTTCAATATTTGGTTTTGATTTGTTCAATTTAATTAATTCAATTCATTATATTTTTCAAATATTACCTACCACCACGTGCTC